>PVKS010022440.1:17945-33808 GCA_004027875.1 Aplodontia rufa | reverse complement strand
CCTGGACTCCCATCTCCACACTCCCATGTATTTATTTCTCAGCAACTTGTCCTTCTCTGATCTCTGCTTTTCCTCCGTGACCATTCCTAAACTGTTGCAGATCATGCAGAGCCAAGTCCCATCCATCCCCTATGCAGGCTGCCTGACCCAAGTTTTTTTCTTCCTGTTTTTTGGAGACCTTGGGAACTTCCTCCTTGTGGCCATGGCCTATGACCGCTATGTGGCCATCTGCTTCCCCCTGCACTACATCAGCATCATGAACCCCAAGCTGTGTCTCTCTCTGGTGGCACTGTCCTGGGTGCAGACTACTTTCTGTTCCTTGTTGCATACCCTGCTCATGGCAAAGGTGTCTTTCTGTGCAGATAACGTGATCCCCCACTTTTTTTGTGAAATATCTGCTCTGCTGAGGCTGGCCTGCTCTGACACTCATGTTAACAAGTTGATGATATTTATTATAGGAGGAATTATTGTTATCATCCCATTCCTTCTCATCTTTGTATCTTATGTACAAATTTTCTCCTCAATCCTCAAGGTCCCTTCTGCTCGAGGTATCCACAAGGCCTTTTCCACCTGTGGCTCCCACCTCTCTGTGGTTTCACTGTTCTATGGAACAATTATTGGTGTCTATTTATGTCCATCAGCTAATAATTCCTCTGTGAAAGAGAGCGTCATGGCTCTGATGTACACGGTGGTGACTCCCATGCTGAACCCCTTCATCTACAGCCTCAGGAACAGAGACATGAAGGGAGCCCTAGGAAGAGTCCTTTGTAAGAAAAAACTTCCCTTCTGTTCATGATGGCAAAACTTGTGATTTTTATATAATTTTACCCAGTGAATTTTTCATGTTCATATTAGGATATTATTCCAAATTTTCCCTTCACCATGGAAGCTTCCTTTGAATGGAATACTACATTATTGTTCAATATATAAAAGGGAGAATGTTTAGCTGAGTAGTTGAACTTGGGAAGGGTGTCTTGGTGATCTGGTTTTGCCTTCCTCTTTGTCATTCCTAAGTGATGATGAAACAGTAAAGTGTAAGAGCTACTTTTTTATGTGGTCTCCATTCCCTACATTCTGAAGTTGCCCTGGATCTTTAAATCTTATCTCAAATCTGTTTTGACTATGGTTTGGTTTTAAAATATGTTCCACAATCTTAGATTGATACTTAAGAATTTCCCAATATCTCAACCTCCGTGGCTCTTCCTGATGTCTTCTAGACATTCTACACAAATTTTGACATCATTCCATCTCTTAACTTTCCCATACCCCTTATTCCTTTTATTGTGTGCAGTATTTTCTGACCTGTCTTGACCCTAAACATTTTTTCTAACTTGTTTTTACAATAGTGTCATTTGTACAGTTTTGTCTTGTCTATAATTAACAAATAACTAGGGAGTAGTTGGAGTTTATTTCCCCAGGGTAGGACAAAGAAGGTAGAGACTGGTAAAATGTCAAGTTTTTATAGGAATGAGTCTCTTCTGTTTGGTATTTTGGGCATGCAAAAGTTCCTTTTATATAATTTATTATACTCTCATGACAATTTCAAAGAAGTAAAAAAGATACTAGTACTGTTTCACCGAGAGAAAATTATGAATTTTCATTTCACTTGTTTAATCTGTGAAAAAGTGCAGACATTATTCTGATTCTAGTTTCTTCTTATTTTTTTTCCACATCAGAAAGGAGAACACTCATTCTTACTTAAACTCTTAGCTCCACTGTGTGGTGCACAAAGTTTCCAGATGTGATTCATTTGTTTCCTTAGTTGTCCCTTCCAAGAGATGATATCCAAACACACTTTTTTCTCCTTTTGTTATAGTCTCCTGACATACACACATTTTTAGTTATATATTTACTTTGGAATTTTGAGGGTACATTATTGTAACATGCTTTCCATGGCTTTGCAGCCATTGAACTTTGAACAAAGCCAAACTTTCAAGTTCTGTAAGTCAAAATCAGAGGCTAGCAGTTTAAGTGAAGAGAAATAGAATTGACAACCTAAATACATCAGCATCCATGAAAAGTGACAAGAGTAAGTTTGTGCATAATACTTTTTTATTGTTTTTGAAGTAGCTATTTGGGGTTTTTCTTTCTTTTGTCTTATTGGTGCATATTAATCATATAGAACATGGATTTCATTGTTGTATTTTGGTACATGCATATAACATTATTTAATTAATTTAACTCCCCAGTAACTCTATTACCCAGCCCTCTTCCTTCCTTCGATTCCATTTCTCTACCCTATCTGATCTCCACAATTTTATCTGAAGGCTGACCTCCCCCACAGAGTCCCCAGGGGTTATTTCCATTTTGTCCAATTAGCTTCTCACTTGAGGCTCTGTGGGTAGTTCAATCTCAACACACATGGTGTAGTTTGGATAGAGAATGTCCCCCAAGAAACTCATGTGTTGACAGCATACCCAATGTATCAAGGCTCAGAGGGAAAACTTGTAGGCCATGATTAGGGCTCTGACCTTATCAGCGGATTAATCCATTTGCTGGATTAATTAATCAACAGTGAAAATTATAGTTTGGATATGAGGTATCCCCAAAAAGCTCATGTGTGAGACAATGTTAGAAGGTTCATAGGTGAAATAATTAGATTATGAGATCTGTAACCTCATCAGTGGATTAATCTATTTGAGTGGATTAACTAGGTTGTAATATAGGCAGGTAGGGTGTGATTGGAGAAAGTAAGTCACGGGCAGCATGCCTTTGAAGTTCAAGTTTTGTCCCTGGCACCTTTCTCTCCATCCCTTTCCTGGTTGCTATGTCCTGAGATACTTTCCTCTGCCATGCACTTCTGTCATGATAATCTGCTTCATCTTGGGCCAAGAGCAATGGAGTCAACCAGCCATGGACTGAACCTATGATAGTATGAGCCAAAATAAGTATTTTCTTCTCTATATTGCTTTGGCCAGGGTTGGTTACAGTGACGCAAATTTGACTAAAACAGAAATTGGTATCAAGAAGTGAGGTAATTTCTATGACTAACCTGACCATGTGTTTTGGAAGCATTTGGAATGGGTCTGAGGGAGGAGTTCCAAGAATTTTGGAGATGCAGGATGGAGACACCTTAAGATGCTGTGAGCACAGCACAGGTAATTCTGCCGGGATCTCAGAAGACTACAATGCTTATAGGACTGCAGACAGTGAAGGATGGGATCATGAGGTTCCAGAGAGGACGGATGATTCTTTTGAGTGTTGAATGAGAGCTCATTCATGCTATATTGTGGCAAAGAATTTGTGTGCACTTTCCCCATGTCTTGAGACTTTCTGAGAGGCAGAATTTAAAGGTGATAGACTAAATAATCTGGTATAGGAAATTTCAAGACAGCACATATTTCAGGCAGTGCTATGGAACTTTTAACTGTTTACTGTGATAATCATGAGCAAAAACTTGAAAAACTGGCAATGTGTTCAGAAAAAAATGTGCATAAAACTGGAACCAAGGAAGGTGTTGTTGTTGAAGAGACTTAAGCCACTAAAGAGATGCTAAATACTTTGCAAAGAGACAACAGGACAGCTGGCTTGATGACATCGCAGGAATTGTCAAGACCATTCTCACTGCAGGTTTAAGGATGTAAAAGTAAAAATTCCATTGAAAAGAGACTATACGGGTGTACTTCTTGCATGGGGTTGGGCCAGGAGATTGTTTCCCCATGTTCTGCCACTCCAGCACTCAGAAGCCACAGCAGTTATGTTTTCAAGAGGCCTGGATACTGCTCAAGATGGCAATAGACCTTGTCATTGTTGATGTCCTGCTATTCTTCAAGGAATGCAAGATCCTTAGTTGGGGGTCATGGAAGATGTGAGAAGGATACTACAGTTTCAGTAAAGATGAAGAGATGGCAGTTACATGGAATGCCTACTGAAGAAAGCTGCAGAAACCAAGTGGAACCAAACCAAAAGACAGATGATGTGGGCTAAAAACAGCAAGGTCAAAGGGGTAGAGCTGCACAAAACCATTGGAGAGAACATCATGATGCCATATGCCCCAGATGCTGGATGTGGAATTATGTTACTTGTTTGCCCAGCTGGATTTTGGTCTTGTTTTGGTCCCATCAATTTTTTCTATGCTTCTATTTCTACTTTTGAAATGAAAACATTTACTCTGTGCTATTGTATATTGAATATATGTAACTTGCTTTTGGTCTTTACAGAGGTTCACAATGATGAGCTTGCTTTGAGTCTCAGATGAGGTTTTGGACTGGGCCTTTAGGCAATGCTTAACTGTTAAAACCAGGGGAACTCTCAGAAATGGACTATATTTAATTTGCATTGTGAAATGGATATGAGCTTCTGGGGTCAGAGGAGGAATGTTATGGTTTGGATATAAGGTGTCCCCCAAAACACATGTGAGACAATGCAAAAATAGTCATTGGTGAGATGATTGTAATATAAGAACTGTAATCTCATCCGTGGGTTAATAAATTTGAATGGATTAACTGAGTGTTAATATAGGCAGGATGTAACTGGAAAAATAGGTCAATGGGTGGGGTTGCCTTTGGGGTTTATATTTTGCTTGTCTTTAAAATAATCTCCCCCCCCCCCGCCGGCCCATTCCTGGTTGCTGTGTGCTGAGATACTTTCCTCTATCACACCATTCTGCCTCACCCTGGGCCCAGAGCAATGAGAGTGGTCAAACAAACGGATTGAACCTCTGAAACTAAATTAAACTTTTCCTCCTCTAAGTTGTTTTTGTCTGGTATTTTGGTCGCAGCAGTGCAAAATTGACTAAAACAATCTAATCTAATTGCTGGGTTGAATGCTGAATGTACTAATGGATATGGCCATGAGCTTACAGCTTTCCCCCTCTACACCCTACCATCAAGATGTTCAGCCTCAACTCAGGCTCAAAGCTATGGAGTTGACCAACTGTAGACTGAGACTTCTTAAAACATGAACCAAAATTAACTCTTCCTCCTCTAATATTTTCTTCTTATGGATTTTCTTCTTATATGAATAATATCATTGATATTTTGATAGATATTGAACTAATTCTATTGATCATTTTGTGTAGGATGGACATTTAACAATATCAACTATTCCAGGGTATGAGCATGGGTGCCATTGTACTTTTTTGGGGTCCTCTTCAATTTCTTTCAGCAATGTTTTATTATTTTCATAGTAGAAATCTTTCACCTTTTGGTTAAATGTATTCATAAGCATTTCATTTATTTATTTTAGCTATTGTAAAAGATTTTTTCTTGATTTCTAATTCATACAACTCACTGTTTGCATACAACAATTATTGATGTTTTCTGATGATTCTGTATTCTGCAATGTTCTGAATTTACTGATTAACTCTTATTAGTTTTTGTGGAGTTTTGGAGGTCTTCTATATATAGGATCATGTAGTGTGCAAACAGTGACAACTTGAATTTCCCTTCCCCACCATATGTGGCCAGGTACTTTTTCATAAAATTAATTGAGATTCTATTTTTCTTCTATTAATCTATGTGTCTCCTACTTTCCTATCCCTACTCAAATGTTCCCAGCATTCACATTATTTTTTTCCAATAATTTCTTATATGTACATTGCCGTTTCTAACCTGGCCTTACCCCAAAACAATCATCTCTAAGTTCTTGCATGATCATCATGTATACATATGGGGTACATATAGTGGGATGCTTCAACACGTGTATTGACTGTGCTCTCAGGCATTTTGAAATACACAATTAATTGTTGCCAACCATAGTCATCCTCCTATGTCACAGAACATTAGAAATTATTCCTGCTACCCAACTTCTATTCTGAGACCACCTTTTATCTACACGAATATAGCAACATATGTTGCTATTTAATGCCATTTACCTTAAAATTCTACTTTTATATCAATGCTCTTTTCATTTCTTGCCATAATACTTTTTCTTACATTATTACTCATGCTAAACAGAAATCTTCCTATCATTCTTACAATATGACTTTTTAGTTTTTGAATTTTTATTTTGACTAACTCCTCAGTTAGATTGAATCTGGTTATTTTTTAAAAAGAGAAATGGTCCATGGATGCTATATTTATTATATTTTCACATATTTTAGATAGTTCTTTTGTACATGTATTGATACCTAAAAGGAAAATTGTCTAAATAAGGAATTTTGTGGGTGTGTTTTGTCTTCAAAATCTCATTATCCAAGCCACCCGTGGAATAATCTTTGTTAAGTCCATCTACTCTATCTTCCCTCTCTCCCTCATATAGCCATCTCCCCCTTTGGTGGTTGTAGAATTATTACTCCAAACATGAAGTTCAATCACTTTGAACTGTGGTTTTTTTTTATTTCCTGACTTTTATTACAGTATTACAATACACAGAGAAATCCCTTCTGTTTTGAAAGTCCATATCTTTCTTCATTTTAAAGGAATTCTCTACTATCATATCTTGGATATTATTGTTGTTCCCTTTTTTTCTGTTCTCCATTTAGACCAATACTTTTTGCAGTAGGATTGAAATTTATACACCACAATTGATAAACCAATATGATGATTATCTTTTTATTAACTTAAATGAAAAACAATTTAAATATTATGTTTATATAAATATTATCACTGAAGATGTAAGACTAAACTTAAACATGTGACATTCAAAGCAAAGGTTACTGGCTTAATGTCACAATAGTTTTCATTTCTTATATTCGTTTCTCAAATCAGGCCATTTCCATTTGCTCAAATTGATATTGCATTTCTTCCTCTTTGCCGCCAGCCTTTCTTCTATCCTTCCCTTTCTCACTCATTTCTCTCCCCAACTCTCTTGCCATTTTTTCAACTGTTGATAATTTTGACATGATGCATACCACTAAATAGTTCATCATTCAGAATCTTCCACAAATAAGAGCAATCTTATGTACTACTACAGTGTCATTATTAGATACAGAAATTTAACATTAATGCAAAAATATTAATATATAATCTATATACAAATTTTCTGAATTATATATGCGTATTATTAACAGATTTATAAACATATATTGTATGTACCATTCCATTCACCAACTTAAAGTATATAATTAGTTTTTTTATGTATCTGTCCAGAATTTTTGTGTATCTTTCCACAGTTTTCATTACCCCAATGAAATGCCTGTATCCATTAATAACTACTTCCATTTTCCTCAGATTTACCACCACTCAGCAATTGGCAACACCGTTCTACCTTTATGGATTTTCTATACTTAATATTTCAAATAAATAGGATTATATGATATATAATCTTTACATCTACCTTATTTCAGTTAGCGTAGTGTTTTCAAGGAACATCTATATTTTTCATTTATTATTTTATTGGTACATTTTAATTATATATAATAGTGAGATTCATTGTTTTGTGTCCATAGCATAATTTGGTCAAGGTTGTTCACAGTTCAAGGTATATTTATGTAATAGTATATGTCAGTATTTCATTTTGCTTCTGGGTAGCTACACGGAAATTTGAGTGAATAAAGAAATGGAGTGTAGGGCAAACAGCACGTGTGGGTAGATAATAGAGTTCAACTTTGTGCATGTCCGAAATCACCAAGTGAAGATGTTCATTGAAAAATGAGGATGAAAACTATGATGTGGAGACAGTCTGAGCTGCAGAGATGTAGAGGTCAGCACCATTACAGAAGTTGAAGTGACAGATTTGGATGTCATCATTTGCACATTGTATTCCTGAGATGGGGGATGGTATGAGAAGCAACCCAAAAATCAAACAGCCTGAGTCTTAAACAGATTCAGCGCTGACATACAGTGGAGCACTGGCGTGCTCAAATGCCACATTCTTCTATTTTTATCATCATAATAAGAGTCCCTTTCCTTTCTGGAATCATCACAGGAGTTAAATAAGATCATGGATGTAAGGTTTATTGATTAAATTTGAAAAATCAAAGAGGGAATAATGATTTTTTTTATTAGATGAATATGGTGTTACAATTGAGGGGGAAACATTATCAAACATTCAAGAACAAATGTATATAAACTTAGTTATCCAGGGCTAATGCCATGTCATAGATGCCCAGCTTGGGTTCCCCATGTTGCTGTTTCCCCCTGAAGAACCCCTGAGTTAAATGGATATCTCATGGAGGTCAGAGATTTCCTTCTGAGATGAGGGAATAATGATCTTTAAAGAATAAGATTGATAAGCAAACTCTGGCTTCTGTGACCATGCTTAAGGAAACAACTAGGGCCCCGATATGACTTAGTTTCCAGGTAAATACAAACTAAACTGCCATAAGATATCAAATAGAAAGTTCATTTTAAACATAGGTTAATAAGGGGCTGGAGCGGTGGCTCAGCGGTTTTGGCGCTTGCCTGGCAAGCACGAGGACCCGGGTTCAAACCCCAGCACCACGTACACAACTGAGTGTTGGAGCAACTAAGGCCATGTGAAAAACTAAATAAAGTTGTTTCTCTCTTTCTCTGTCTCTCTCACTGTCCCTCTCTCTTTAAAAAAAAAATATAGGTTAATAAAAAAAGAATAATGTAGACATGGAAATAAAGGAGAAGTAGTAATGATCAAGAGATAGAATGATGCGAACACTTTCTCAGAAAGAAGTGAAGAATTTCCATCCAAGAATAAAAAGTTCAGTGTAGAAGAGCAAGTGCTAACCTTAGTTGTTGGAATCTTTGCATTGACCTGGGAGAGCTGCATATCATTTAAAGAAAAGTTATGGTTTTCAGAAAGGAACATATGATAGATAAGTGGTTTAACAGTCACAGAGAGAAAATTTCAATTAAAAGATTTAAATATTGCTTTCCAGGGTCATCTACAATTAACAATTAGGAAACCTTCCCAGCAGGATACTGAGAACACTTTTTATATCAACCACACATCTCCACTTCAGCTTTTTATTTTGGGAAAATTATGTAATATTTAATTTGAACATAAACTTTTATGGTGGGAAGAAAGGTCTATAATAATAATCAAATATCAATACTTATACAAGACAAAACCTTGTGTACATATTGCCAAGGTTACCATGATAATGAGAATAGAATTGTTTTCTTACTAAAGACTCTTCTGAGGGCTTCCTTCATGTCTCTGTTCCTCAGGCTGTAGATGAAGGGGTTTAGCATGGGAGTCACCACTGTGTACATCAGAGCCATGACAGTCTCCTTCACAGCAGAATTATTAGTTGATGGACATAAGTAGAGACCAATAATTGCACCATAAAACAGTGAGACCACAGAGAGATGAGAGCCACAGGTGGAGAAAGCCTTGTGTATACCTCGAGCAGAAGGAACCTTAAGGATTGAGGAGAAAATTTGTACATAGGACACAAGGATGAGAAGGAATGGGATAACAATAACAAGTCCTCCCATGATAAATATTACCAACTCATTGACATGGGTATCAGAGCAGGCCAGCTTCAGCAGAGCAGATATTTCACAGAAAAAGTGTGGGATCATATTGTTAAAACAGAAAAGCAATCTGGCCACCAGGAGAGTGTGCAACATGGCATGGAAAGTGGTCAGCACCCAGGAAAGCAACACCAGGGAGAAACACAGCTTGGGGCTCATGATGGTGGTGTAGTGCAGGGGGGAGCAGATGGCCACATAGCGGTCATAGGCCATGGCCACGAGGAGGAAGCTCTCCAGATCGGCAAAAAACAGGAAGAAGTACATTTGAGTCACGCAGCCTGCATAGGGGATGGACGGAACTTGGCTTTGCATGATCTGCAACAGTTTAGGAATGGTCACGGAGGAAAAGCAGAGATCAGAGAAGGACAAGTTGCTGAGAAACAAATACATGGGAGTGTGGAGGTGGGAGTCCAGGCGAATGAGGACGATGATGAGGAGGTTCCCCAGGACGGTGGTAAGGTACATGGCCAGGAACAGGGCACAGAACAGGTTCTTGTGCTCAGGCTGGATGGGCAGACCCAGGAGGAGGAACTCTGAGACGATAGATTGGTTCCTTCCTGTCATGCTCTATCTCCACTGTCTTTAAGAAAAAAAAGAGTAAGATCCCTTAACAGTCCAAATAAATGATTATTTATCTCCCATACATGGTGTGGTATTCATTCTACAATAATTGATCTCACCCTCATTACAATAATTATAATCTTTAAAATCCAAATGTCAATTATCTCTAGGATCATTAATGACTTTTTCTTAACTTCTCTGTAAACTGTTTGAATATTCCATCCTGTCCTAATCATTCTTACCTATTGACTTCTGAGATAAAATACATTGTTATTTTTTCATATGTGCCTGATTGGTAATACTAGGGTGCTATCATCGGCTCCTGTTCCATCAGTATCTTGTATGTTGATGTTCTTTAAGAATATTTCGAAACCCTAAGCTATCATAACTCTATATGTAACTCCAAAAAACCCCACATACTTAAATGGCTTAGATCACTGTTTAAAACTCCAATGTCGGGGCTGGAAAATAGCACAGTAGTGGAGCGGTCACCCAACATGCTCAATCCCCTGATTCAATCCCCACCACCACAAAAATAATAAATAAATTGATTCAATAAAAATAAAAAGTATAGACATCTCTATAACCTATAAATCTCCGTGCCCTGCAATGTAACAATTTTCTTCCCTTCCATGTATCTTGGGCACCTTAAGCTCAACAGGCCGTAATGGGACTCATCATTTTATGTTGCCACTGTATCACACTCCTCCCCATCAGCTCTCTCATATTTCAAACAAGGAATGCAATCAAATCAGAAATCTGTGGTTTTTGTTTCATTCATTCTTTTATTTTACCATCAACTCCAACATACCATGTAATGTATATTCCACTCTCCATTCTCCTGCTACTTCACTCACTCCTTAACACAGAGCACACAATGACATTTGATATCAAGTGGACTATTAAAGCCACCTCCTGGTTTCTATGTCTCAATACCCTTCTCCTTAAATGTGCTTCATTCACACAGTAGAATTCTAAGTGGGAATCTGATCAACTCTTTCATCATCAGTGCTTCAGAGGATTGTCAATGCTCTTAAGATACAGGCAACATTCTTTCTTTCTTTTTTAAGAGAGATATATAGGGAGAATCAATTTTATTTATTTTTTCACCTGGACTTTGTTCCCTGACAATTGAATATGTGGTGCTTGGGTTTGAACCCAGCTAATCCACTGTTACAACCCAAGGGCACAAATGTTGCTTCATTAACTGACCTGCATCTACCTCCACTGTCATATCTATCCCCACAGTGACACTTGCCCTCCACTCTGCAGCAATGCTGGACCCAATAGAATGTCATAGTGGCTGTTGCTCCTGTGGTTTTGTCCCTTCTGCTCCCTCTTCGCCTGGCTTACCTCACTTACCTTTCAGGCATATTACATGACCCTTGCTAAGCTAGAAACTCCCGCATGTCCCTACACGAGATGAGCCCTGCAGCAGTTCCCACAGCATCTTCTTCTTATGTCATACCACTCGATGTCCTGATCACAGGGTGATAGCTGACTTCCCACCAGATTGTGAACTCCATGTAGGAAATTCCTGTCTGCCTCATGCCTGCAGCAGGGCAGCACCTGGCATGGTGCCTGATATGGCCAGTGTTTCATGAATATTTGTTGGCTGTCTTGCAGGCTGAGACAGATTCTTTCAGTGTTAACAAAGCAAACTCTCTGTAAGTAGAATGACTGCTACTTTTATCCTCCCAGAATACAACCTCATTAGACTTCACCACAAAGCACTTCAGTTTGTCACTGTGTTACCAACTTCTCAGATGTGGGTTTGTATTCCAGGGAAATATTAGGGTGCATCAGATGCCCGACCTTTCCAGAAATACTGTTGATGCAAACAAACATTCTTATGCTTTAGTATACAGGGCACTCTTCAAATTGATGTTGGTAAAAGTAATATGAGACCATTCTATAAATTATGGTAAAAGAAGAAAAAGAAATGTATTTTTTAAAGCTATCCCTTGGCTCCTTGGGTATCTATACCATACATGAAGGAGGATTTTATGTGTCAAATTTTCTAGGCCCTGTGGCCAAATTTTCATCAAATATCAGTTCTATGTTGCCGTGAAGATATTTTGTAATATAATGAACATTTAAACCAGTAGACTTTATGGAAGTAGATTACCCTCTAAAATGTGATGAACCTTGTACCATCAGTTGAAGAACTTAGGGAAAGACTTTGCTGTCCTGAAAATTCTGCCTCCAGAAGGCTCTGCACTCAAGACTGTAACATCTGCTCTTCCCTGGCCACCAGTCTACCTATGTGCTCTGGAGGCTGGGATCTATCAGTTCTCATCCTGTGGCCTACACCTTTCAAATAAATTTGGATACACAGTCACACACAAAATTCACCTTAGTTCTGTTTCTTCTTGTCCACCCTAACTCATAAACCCAAGTACACCCCTAAGCTGACAAAGAAAGCAGAGAGGAGCATTAAGAGATGTGGGAAGCTCATTCACTGGAACAACAAGAAAGAATCCAACTGCTGGGGACTTGACACTGCTGATGGTGTTTAATACAGCTGCATCAGCAGTGTGCGCCCTCGGACGTTATGTGCTGGGATTACAGTGGGAAGAGACATGTAGGGAAAACTGTGCACCTGGTCTCTCAGAAGGCTGTGTCCCCTTGTGATTGAGTCGAAATGATTGGTGTCAGGAGTACGTGGAGGAATCATAGGCCACAGAAATTGCCTTCCACTGTTGTCACTACTGACCCAATGAACTACTATCTTCTACTGTGGTAAAATCCATAATTCTCATTCTGATTGTGTGTACAAATCACCTATGGCAGAGCTTATAAAACTTAATATGCATGAACTATACACCTGGGGAATATGTTTAAATGCTCATTCTGGTTCTGTAGTTCAGATTCTGTAGTTCAGATGAGTACCCAGGTGATGTTAATACTACGGTCCATAGACCACAGTTAAGTAGCAAGTACATACATTGCCATTGCCATCAAAACACCTATTACTGAGCACTTCCAATAAAATTGAAATAATCTCTAAGAGAGGTCTGTGCAAAGCTTTTTAAGTCTCCACAGGCGAAAACAGAAAAAAATATTTAACAACTACAACACTGAATCCCAACATTGAGTATATTCACATGACATTAAAAAAATACGATATAAAGTACAGAAAGGTGAGTAGAGTAGAGGGAATAGAGCAGGGAGAAGAAGTACAGGGGAAGGGGGAAGTGCTGGGGACTGAATTAGAGCAAATTATATTCCACGCTTTTGTGATCATGTCAAAATATATCCTAGTATTATATACAACTAAAATGAACAAAAAGTAAAAAAATCAAAGAATAAAATACTAAATCATTAAAAAAGGGACTACTATACTGAACCCAAACTCAAGGAGCTGTTATTTTGAACTGATATAATTGTTGAGAATACATTGCACAGTAAGAAATAGAAAAAAGGACCATTTTAATAAAAAGATTATGCGGTGAACATTAATCAAAATATTCAAACCATGTGGAAAAATCTTGGGAAGCAGGTAGATGGAAAAGAGGAAACAGAACAAACCTGAAAAATTAATCTGCAGAGCATCATACAACCCTGGAAACCAAGACAATCAGCTTGGAAAGACAGGGAGACAATAGTCATTCACGTCCTGCCAACTCACCCAAGGTGATTGAGGGCGACTCCAGGGCCCTGACCCAAGGTCCTGCTCCCCTTTATGGGCATGCACTGTAGCATGCTCTGTATCTCACCTCACTGCAATGTCCCTTCTCATTCTTCCCCTTCTACACATTCAATGGCCTTAGGAGCTCTGCATCCCAGAGGAGTAAGATGCTGGAGGAACTCATTAAAGACAAAATAATTAGCCAGGACCTCTCCAAGACAAATTCTCCAAGAGTGCTGTAGTGGTGGCTGATGACAACCACTGATGACACTTTACTGTCCTTTGGGGGAAGGTGAAGACTGAACATCTCAGGGACGACACTTTCCATTGCCTGTGTGGGGCATGGGCAGACCTGTGTGGCTGCAGCCCACATCTCAGAAGGTGAAGGTGGACTGCTGCAGAATCCATCAAGATAATCAGGGCCACACTGGGAATGTCCTAATATATCTTAGGAATTAAAGAGCTTAGACTTTATCCTGTGGATGACAGGGAGCCATCAGTGATCTTTAAGTAGAATTCCATCATGAACACTCACATTTCAGAAGCATTGGAGGATGGCAGAATCTGTCATTACTCCCCATCTTGCTGCCCACAGTCTGTGGAAGAGTAAGAAATGCATTTAACAAGGATTCAACTCGTATGATTAAACTACATGCAGACATAAAGAAATCACAAGAATAAGAAAAAATGAACCTCCAGACCACATTCAATCTTTTCTCATGCTAAGCTTGAAAAATTAATTGACATTTGCACCACCTTTGGCTCCTTTTCTTTCTTTCTTTCTTTCTTTTTTTTGGCAAAGAAAGAGAGAGAGAGAGAGAGTATCAATTTTATTTAGTTTTTCATTTGGCTTTCGTTGCTCTGACACTTGGTGCTGGGGTTTGACCTTGCATGATCGCTCCTGCCAGGCAAGCACTGTAACCACTGAGGCACTCCTCTGGCCCCCACTTGACTATTTTTCTAAGGAAATCCTTAAGTGGACCCAGCACAACCATCATCCCTTCCTCTCTCCATCTATGTCATATTACTTCCTAATGTCAGGATTAATCTTTTCCTGTTTTTGATTGTGAAACCAGATTTGGCATATGTAATACGCTCTCTCACCTTCCATTTCTTCCTGCTCATCTTCAGCTGGACGGTCTTCACATACAGGCTCACTGCAAATTTCCTTCCTAGGAACCTGCATGCTATTGGTATTGGATTTTATAGTTTTCATTAATGTTTATTAATGCACTTGAAAATATGAAGTGGCACCCAAACAATTCCACAGGATTTCAATGTTACCTTCTCTATTCAGTTGCGTAGAGTAACCAAGTTTCCTCTTTGTAATCAACATCAACTACCCCATGCATGGCAGCAGCCTCGCTGTTCATTCATTAGTTTATGTATGAATCAGAAAATGGTCAGGTCATAGTCTAAAGGATTGTTATGTCCCTTGGCAGAAGAGCATGTCCCTGAATAAGTACACATTTCTGGTGCCCAATTCTGTTTCTCAGTCTAGTTTCTTATTCCAATGGAGGCTGCAACAATCTCAGTTGAACTTAGAAACTACAACTTGAAAGAACTGTACATCCATCCTGCTCCATCTGCACCTTGGCTGCTTTTTTTCTTGGTTCTTTTTTAGGTACACATGACATAAGATTATACAATGACATAGTTATAAAAGCATGGAGGTTAATTTGTTCTAATTCAGTCTCCAGTTTTTCCCCTTCCTCCAGTCCCCTGCTCTTCTTAGATATCCTAGACAAAAGGATGAACATTGACATTTAATAAAAGCAAGTAGTATAACTTATTCTAACACAGTCCCCAGTATCCCTCCCATTGTCTTCCCTCTGCTTTACTGATCCCTCTGTTATTTACTAAATTTTTTTTTAATTTAGCGACTCATTGATATGCATGTTGATGAGATTCACTGTATGTTCATTCATCATTTGAAGGGCACCTTGGGTGCTTCTACAGTTTAGCTATTGTGAATTGTGCTTCTATGAACACTGATATAGCTGCATCACTGTAATTTGGTGAATTTAGGTCCTTTGGGTACATAATAAGGAGGTGGATAGCTAGGTCAAATGGTGGGTCCCTATCTAGTTCTTTTGAGGAATCTCCATATTTCTTTCCAGAGTGGTTGTACCAGTTTAAAGTCCCACCAACAAGGCATAAGTGTACCCTTTCCCCCACATCTTTGCCAACATTTTTTGTTGTTCATATTCTTGATTATTGCATTCTAATTCAGTGTAGTTTTAATATGCATTTTCCTAATTACTAGAGATGTTGAACATTGTTTGTCATGTACTTGTTGACCATTTTTTTTTATTTCTTCATTTGAGTAGTGTCTG
>PVKS010022440.1:0-17845 GCA_004027875.1 Aplodontia rufa | reverse complement strand
ATATGAATGTCCTGTCTTGAGGCGCAGGAGGCAAAGATTTTTTTCCCATTCTGTAGCTTCTCTTTTCATGTTCTTGTTTCCTTTGCTGTGAGGAAGCTAGCTTTTCTGTTTGACCTTACCCCATTTATTGATTTTTTTTCCTTTTGTTTCTTGCACTTTGTGGGTCTTGTTTAGCAAGTTAGTTCCTGAGCAATGTATTGGAGTGTTGGGCCTACATTTTCTTCTAGTAGGTGTAGGGTTTCTGGTCTAATTTCTAGGTCTTGATCCACTTTGAGTTAAGTTTTGTGCAGGGTGAGAGATAGAGATTGAGTTTCATTCCATTGCATGTGAATTTCTAGTTTTCCCAGCACCGTTTGTTATATTGTCTTTTCTCCAACTTATATTTGTGGCTCCTTTGTCAACTATGAGGTAATTGTATTTATGTGGGTTTCTCTCAGTATCTTCTCTTCTTTTCCATTGGACTTCATGTCTGTTTTGGTGCCAGTACCATGCTGTTTGTGTCACTATAACTCTGTAGTATAATTTGAAGTCTGGTATTGTGATGCCTCCTACTTCACTTTTCTTGCTAAGGATTGCTTAGCTATTCTGGGTTCCTTATTTTACAAAATGCATTTCATGACTGTTTTTTTTTCTAATTCTATGAAGAATGTTATTGGAATTGTGATGTATATTGCACTGAATTTGTATAGTGCTTTAGGTAATGTGGTCATTTGATAATATTAATTCTCCCTATCCAAGATCATGTATCTTTCCATCTTCTAAGGTCTTCTTCAATTTCTTTCTTTACTATTCTATAGTTTCCATTGTAGAGGTCCTTCACTTCTTTTGTTAGTTTGATTCCCGAGTATTTTATTTTATTTTATTCAACTTATTGTGAATGGGGTAGTTTTCCTATTTTCTTTCTCAGTAAGTTGATTTTTGGAATAAAGGAATATGATTCATTTGTGAATGCTAATTTTGTATCCTGCCACCTTTCTGAATTCATGTATGAGCTCTAGAAGTCTTCAGGTGAAGCTTTTTGGATCTTCTAAATATGTAATCATGTCATCAGCAAACAGCTATAGTTTGAGCTCTTCTTTGCCTATTCATGTCCCTTTAATTTCCTTATCTTGCCTAATCAGTCTGTTTAGAGTTTCAAGGACTATGGTGAATAGGAGTGGTGAAAATGGACATCTTCGTGTAGATCCTGTTTTTAGAGGAAATGCTTTCAATTTTTCTCCATTCAGAATAATGTTGGCAATGAATTTGTCATAAATGGCCTTTAGTATGTTGAGAAAAGTTCCTTCTATTCCTATCTTTTCTAGTGTTTTAAACATGAATGAGTGCTGTATCTTGTCAAATGCTTTTTTTGTATTTGTTTAAGTAATTATTTGATCTTTTTAAAGTCTATTTATGTGGTGAATTACATTTATTGATTTATGTATATTGAATCTACCTTTCATCCTTGGGATGAATCTTACCTGGTCATGGTGTGCTATCTTTTTAATGTGCTTTTGTATGTGGTTTGGCAATATTTTATTAAGGGTTTTTGCATCTATGTTCATCAGAGATATTGGTCTGAAATTTTCTTTCCTTGATTTGTCTTTGTCAGGTTTTGGTATCAGGGTGATACTGGCTTCATCAAAAGAGTTTTGCAGAGTTTCCTCCTTTTCTATTTCATGGAGTAATTTGAGGAAGATTTGTATTAGCTATTCTTTAAAGATCTGGTAGAACTTGGCTGAGAATCCATCCAATGTTGGGCTTTTCTTAGTTGGAAGGCTTTTGATGATTACTTCTATTTCATTACTAGAAATTGATCTAAGTTTTCTATTTCCTCCTGATACAATTTGGGTGGCTTGTATGTCTCTAGGAATTTATCTCTAGGAATCTTCAAGGTTTTCTAGTTATTGGAGTATAAATTTTCAAAATAGTTTCTGATGATCCTTTGGATTTAAAAAATATCTGTTGCAATGTTTTCTTCTTCCTCCAGTATTATTGTGTTGAAATTGATGAGGGGTTTAATGTCCTTGAGTACTTTTTCCAAATATTTGGGAGGGTTCTAATTGGGGGCATCAATGTTAACTAGCATTATGTCTTCTTGATGAATTGTTCCTTTTACTATGATATAGTGACCTTTTTTGTCCTTTCTGACTAGTTTTTGGTCAAAATTAACTTTATCTGCTATTAGGATCACAATGCCAGCTTGCTTTTTAGGGCCACAAGCCTGGTAGACATTTTGCAAACCTTTTACCTTCAGTCTGTGTCTATTTTTGATTGTGAGGTGTGTCTTCTGTAGGCGGCATATTGTTGGATTTTGTTTTTTGATCCAGTGAGCCAATCTGTGTCTTTTAATTTGGGCATTGAGTCCGTTTACATTCAGCATTAGAATAGATACGGGATTCTGGATCCCGGTGTTGTGACTGTTGCTGTGTTTTGCGCCATCTTGGATATATTTTGGTGTATATTATGGTTATTGATTTTCTTTTGTTTAAGTGTTTTGTAAGATGTTAGTGTAATCCTCTGAATGAAGTATGTCCTTGAGAATTTTTTGTAGTGCAGACTTTGTGTTCATGTATCTTGCTAGCTTGAATTTATCATTGAAGTGTTTAATTTCCCAATCACATTTAGTGCTGAGTTTTGCAGGGTATATTATGTTTTGCTGTAAATTGTTTTCTTTCAATGTTTGAAAAATATCATTCCATGCTTTCCTGGCCTTTATTGTCTGATCTGAGAAATCCATAGTAATCCAAATTGGTCTGTCTCTGAATGTGATTTGGTGTTTTTCCCTAGCTGCTTTTAGGATTCTCACCTTAATTTCTCTGTTATTCATTTTAAAGATGATGTGTCTCGGTGAGTTTCTCATTTGGTTAGGTCTGTTTGATGTCCTATAGGTGTCTTGAATTTGTCTGGATCAATTCTGATATGGGAAAAATTCTCCTTGGAAATTTCACTGAGAGGTTTCTTAATGACCCTTGTTTGTTGTTCAATGTTTTCTTCAATACTAATTACTCTCATGTTATTTCTTCTCATCTTGGTAAATATTACTTGGAAGTTCTGATTATGTACAATAAATTTCCTTTCTTGTCTGTCCTCCTTGAGATTGACATTGCTCAGCCTGTCTTCATTATCTGATGTTTGTTCTTCAAGAGCTGAGACTCTATTTTCTATTGATTTTACTCTGGTATTAGTATCTTCCAATGAACTTTGATTTGGTTGACAGTATTTTTCAATTCTGAGAGCTCTGCTACATGTCTTTTCAGAATGTCTAGCTCTTTATAGATGTGGTCTCTCATCTCCTGAAATTGCTCTCTTATCTCTTTCCTTAAATCTTTCAATTCTTTGATTGAATTACTATCCATATTGTTGATACCTTTTTCTAGGTTTTAATCTAGGACCCCAACAATGGACTCCTTGGGTGAGAGATGTGGGGTTGAAGTGGAGGATTATTTCCCTTTTTCCTCATTTTCGGTTACAGGGAGTGTGGCTTGAGGTGTGACTGAATAATTCTCTTGAGGGCTTTGCTGATGGTATTGGAGCTTTTTATCGCTTTGCTTAGTTGGGCTGGGGTACAATTTGGGTAGCACAGTTCAATGGCTGCCACCCCAATCAGTGAAGTATTGTGAACCTTTAGGTTTCCCAGTACCTCAAGGGATAGGGGATAGAAGTCAATAAGTGCAACCAAAGCATAGAACAGACAATGTCAACTGTAGCTGTTACAATGTTTATTAGCCTCTATAGGAGCAATAAGATTAGCAGTTTTCTTCCATGAGAGCTCTCACACTATACTTAGATAGCAAGCAAACACCTGTTTTCAAGTATGACCTTTTGTTCAATTTAGCAGGGCCTCTGTAGGTGAGGGGAAAAAATGTATAGGCAGCAAAGGGAATGAGGTAGGAAGGTAGTGTGGAACTTGTGACTTAAGATATAGAGCTACAAGGTAGTAGAATGATGTAGGCTATTCTATTAAGAATAAGGAAAAGATAGAAATGGGATGAGAGTGGGGTAAAGACTTTGAGGGAGAATGAGAGAGAACAGAATACACTTTAGGAATTGACAGAGTAAAGGGAAGAAGAGGGTAGTATAGAATGGGGGTCTCTTTGTCCCAAGGAGACTGAGGACTAGTTTTTTATAATGTAGGCTTCTTCAGGTTGGACCCCAATGATATGGATACAGTAGTCAAACACAAGAAGTCACAGTGACAGTAAAAGCCAACCACATAGACACACAAACAAACAAAAATACATACATCCAAGAACATCAATTTCAATAATAACAACAGAAAAAAAGGAGTTGGGAAGGTTCTGAATTATTATTGCTGAGGTCAATATATACTGTGGGGGAATGTGTTCATAGCTGACTTCTACATGGAGTCACTTCCCAGTTGAGTTTGTTGGAGGGAATGAGTTTTGGTGATCTCAGCTGACAGTGAGATTCCCAGGAGACCTCTCAGTATTTTTCTCCTGTAGAGGGGTTGCAAACAATCACCTTCCCTGCTTCCTATGAGAAAAGATTTCAGGGTTGCACTCTTGGGCAATTTAGTGTCTGCCTGGTCAAACTCCTGTCCCTCTTCAGCTGGGGACCCAGGAGCCACTGGGAGTCTTATGGATCCTGGTGCAGCTGTGTGGGACTCTTATGTTCCAAGGAGAGTGGCCAGCCTGGACTGATCTCCCCCGAGATTATTATGGCCCCACTCTTGTGTGTATTGAGGTCCTCAGTGACCCCAAGAGATGATGTGTGGGGCAGTCACAATCCCAGCAAGGGGAGGCAGGCATGAAGGAGACACCAGCCCACTAGACCAGTGCTTGTGGAGGTCTCAAATGCAACCACTAGGGGGCATGGAAGTCCAATCCCACTTGGAGAACCCTGGACTTAAGAAATCGCGTCTGTACACAGAGATCAGGGACTGAAAGTGGAGGAAGGCACTGAGTGCAAGCTGCCCCTTTTGTTTGTAGGTCCCTGAGGCTGACCTAGTCACTGCCTTGTCTAGAGTTTCATGCAGCGTCTGTTGGACCTGCAACCCAGATCACCCTGGCTGATTAGTTCCTATTGACCAGAGTCCTGGTCACAGTCTCCTCCCACAGTTTGGGCATGTAATGGGGTGGACAGGAAGCCTCTAAATGCAGTTGCAAGACCAGATGAGAGGGTCTGCCAGTTTCACAGTCCCCAGGGCAGACAGTCAAAACACTGAGTATTTGGAGCCAGTCCTCAAGACTTAGCTCCCTAATCTGCACTGTAGCTGGTGGTTTTGATTTCACTTTTTACAAAGGAGTGTCGCATACTGCCCTCTGGAGGAATCAAGATGGTGGTGCCACACTGCTTCTTCGCACAATCAGAATGAGGGTCTCTGATTCATGTGTATTAAAGCAGTCCCAGAGCTGCTGCCCCAGTCACTGCAAACTGAGAGCACAGGGTTCCCACACCCAGGTTCTGCTGAGCACTCCCTGCTGTACCTGAGTTACATTAATTGTGTGCAGGTTCCTCCCTTCCGGGCTAATTCCTCACCAGCTGGCTGGTAGCTGGCAGTGGCGGCATAACTAACAACTTGATTATGACTCCATGTTATTATGCTTCCTTCCTTCCTTGGATGGTAATGAATTTGGGGAGAAATTCATCCACCCCACAGTAAGGCACTTCTCCCACTGTTGGTGTCCCACATTCATGGAGAGACTTCTTGTTCAACACTGCTGTGCTTCTGCTGCCACCAGAGCTCTAGCCATTCCCCTTTTCTGTATCTTTTCTTTTTTTAAGTGTGAGAAGGATAGTGAGATAGAAAGAGAAAGAATCTATTTTATTTAGGTTTTTATGTAGCTTCTGTTGCTCCAACACTTCGTTGTGTATGTGGTGCTGGGATTCAAAGCTGTGTCGTCACTCACGCCACACAAGTGCTGTAACTGCTGAGCCACCATTCCAGCCCCCAGCTTATGCCTTTTGATTGAAGAGTTTAAACCATTTACATTAAATGATATTATTGAGAAATGAGTTTTATTTCCTGCTATTTTGATTTATTTCTAGTATTTAAACTGGTGTTGAATCATTCTTAAATAACTATCTTCTAGTATAATGTCTCCCTATGTTGGTTTTGATTTCTTCTTCATGAAATATTTTGTTGAGTATGTTTTGTAATGCAGGTTTTCTAGTTATGAATTCACTTAGTTTTTGTTTATCATGGAAGGTTTTATTTCATCTTCAAATTTAAAGCTTAATTGTGGCACTTGCCTGGCATGCGCGAGTACACAAGTTCAAACCCCAGCACCACGTACACAATGAAAGCCACATGAAAAACTACACAATATTGATTTTTTCTTTTTCTTCCTTTCTCTCTCTCTCTCACTCTCTCTCTCTCTCTTTAAAAAAATTTTGAAGCTTAATTTTGCTGGGTATAGTATTCTTGGTTTGCATCCATTTTATTTCAGAACTTGGTATATATTTTTCCATGCCCTCCTTGCTTTTAGGGTCTGAGTTGAGAAGTCAGTTGAGATACAAATTGATTTTCCTCTCTGTGTGATCTATTATGTCTCTCTTGCAGATTTTAAGATTCTGTCCTTGTTCTATATTTTAGACATTTTCATAATAATGTGCGTTGGGTAAGTCTGTTGTGATTTTTTATATTTAGAGTTCTATGTACCTCCTGAATTTGAGCTACCATTTTGTTCTTAAGGTTTGGAAATTTTTCTGATATTATTTTATTGAATAGATTGTGCAATCATTCATTGGTTCCTCTGAGTCTTCATCCACCCCAATGATTCTCAAATTTGATTTTTTGATGTTATCTCAGATTTTTTGAATATTTTATTCATGGTCTCTTAACATCTTTTCACTATGGTCTAGTTTCTTTTCAAGATTATTTACTTTGTCTTCAAGGTCTGAAAATTTTTCTTCCAAATGGTCTAATCTATTGGTGATGCTTTCGATTTAATTTTTAATTTGGTTTATTGATTCCTTCAATAAATTCACTTCAAAGATTTCCATTTGATTCTTTTTCAGGATCTCTATCTCTTTACTGAAATGACATTTCACTTTTCATACTTCCTCTTTGAATTCCTTTCTTACATCATTCTTTAGCTCATAGAATGGTTTAAGTATGAATTTTCTGAATTCCTTCTCTGACATTTCTTCCAAAGTGTTGTCATTGATAGCTATTGTTGAAGCATGATGGGTTGCTTGAGGTGATTTATTCCCTTGATTTTACATATTTTTATATGTTTATCCATCTATGAGTATTATTCCAATTTTTTTCTTTTATGAGGGATTTATTTGTGAGCTTCTTTTTCTTGAGTGCACTATGTTGGATTTCCAGATGCTGTTATTTTAATTCAATGTGTGACCTCTGCTAGTCTGAATATCAGCCACCAAATCTAAAACCTATGAACTTTTAGTGACCCTGTAGGTTGCCAGCACCCCACAGAATAGGGGTAAACAAATAATTGCATCAACCAATGCATACAATATACAGAAGTAAACTAATCACTAGGCTCTACTATGGATATGTACAAAGTAGATTGCTGCAACAAAGCAGAAATGGTAGGATCAACACTTGCTATCAGCAATGACAATATGTAGCCAAGAATTATATTTGTTATTAAAGCACACAACAGTTGTCTACTAAGGACTTCCCAGCTTTGGTGTTAGGGATCAGAGTTATGAAAAACTATAGGTACTACAGGATGGTAAGAACATAATTAGTTAAGAGAAAGCATAGTGTAATAGAAAGGTGGAAAAGCACTTACAATTACAGAGAACAAATCTAGAGTGTGCCAAAGAAATGTGTGATGTGATGGTTATAAGGAAGGAAGAGTAATAATGGAATTGACTTAGCTAGGGAAGAGTGGGAGAGAAAGCAGTAGAGTCTCTTTTTCATCTGGATGGGAAGAAAAAGGATGAAGAAAGATAAAAAGACTATGGGAAGAGAGTACAAAACAAAACCAAGATATAATAAACTAAATCCCAATCCTCAGAAGGCAGAGCAGGGGGTGATAGCTATATTTTTAAAATGCTAAGGCTACTAAATAGAACAAATAGAAAAAGGATATGTAGAATGAAAAAGAGGATGGAGAAGGGAAAAACAATCTTGATGAAGGATTGAGGAATTGTGTCCTCTGAGGGGGTCAGGGCAGTCAATTAGTGTAGATAGTCATTTTGTATGCCCATTGTCCCACTAGCTTTTTCTTCTTGGGTGGTGTACTAGACTTGGGGGCAAGGGTTGATGAATCTTTCTTCTTTGTTTGCATTGTTTACCCTGCTGCTAATTTCAGACCAGCTGGGATATGAAGTACTGTCAGCTAAGACCAGTCTGCATTCCCAGGGTGGGGGTGCAGGGTTCTATGGATGAAACCCTGGTAGGGGAAGCTTGTGCCTGATAGGGCCTCTGGAGCTTTGGTAGGAAGTGTCTGCTCTAGCATGGCCAGGCCAGATCACCCCCTGCAACATTGTCTCTCTTCCCTGGAAGTCTGGTTCCTAAAATCATCCTAGGAAGCCACACATGGCTTCTCCTCCAACTCACAGTACGCAAACAAAGATCCCCCAGTCCTTTTGGACTTATTTCCTGAATATTTTTGCCCTGTTCTGTTCAGATTCCTGACCCACTCCAACTGGTCACGTGAGCCACCATGTTCAATGGGGGGGTAACAAGTTGGGCTCCCCTAACACCCTTCCAGCTAGACTCTCCCTGGGCAAGATGTTATCTGGCCTGGATTGTGATGCACACACACTTCATGCTGCAGGTGTCTGCCTGGAGCCGCTGATTCTAGTTTCTGCTCAGGTCTCTTGGCTTACTGAAGTATGTGGGACTACCTAAAGATGGTTGCCCACTTGGCTGTTCTTCCATGGCTAGTTGTGGAGAACTGAGCAGCCTTTCATTCCACCAAGGACAGGGTGCTTTCCAATCCCAAAGAATTCTGCTGTATCAGTGTTCCACGTTCCCTCTCAGTCTGCTTGTGGTTTGCTCCGCCTGCTGACACTGTACCTGGGGTTGCAACAGCTGCAGCCATGCCGGCACTTGCCAAGTCAGGCTGGAGCTCTCTCCTCCTTAGCTAATGCATTCAAATTTCCAGGACCAAGACCCTCTAACTGTCCAATATTAAGTATTTGTGAAACCTGACCTTTACCCACCTCCTAAAGCAGCAGATTCCTGTGGTATTTGAAGAGTGGTTGAGCATGCAGCCTGTTCCTTTCACCATTTTCTTATTCCACCTTCACTTTTGCTTTGGGACATCTCTGACTCTACAGAGTAGGATTCATGGGGAATCTTCTCAGCACTCATACAAACAAAATGGTCTATGATCCATATTCTGTAAACTGTTGTACAGAATGTGAAGTATGGATTACAATTAAATTTCTTTGCATGTGGAAATCCAATTTTCCAGTGCCTTTTACTGAAGAGACTATTGCTTAGTTTTCCATCAGTCAAGAAATATGTGGCACAATCAACTTATGAAGTAAACAGGTTCATTTTGCTCAGATTTTGAGGGATTCCAAAACTAAATGCCTTGGTAACACATAATCTAGGGCAATCATAGATACATAGTGGGTGTGAAGAGTGATGGGGTAGATGGGGGAGGGGAGAGGGAGGGAGAATAGGGAGGGATCAAAAGGGCAATTCTGGTTTAAGACTATATACATATATGGGGCTGGAGTGGTGGCTCGGCAGTTAAGGCCCTTGCCTGGCATATGCAAGTATGCGAGTTCCAACCCTAGCACCACATACACAATGAAGTCCTGGAGCAAAAGAAGCCATGTGAAAAACTAAAAAAAAATTGATTTTCTGTCTCTCTCTCTCTCACTGTCCCTCTCTCCTAAGAAAAAAAGAATATAGGCATATCATACTGTTACTTTAAATGTATTTATGATTGTACAATAACTCAATTCCTTAATAAAAAATATTTTAAAAAAAACTAAATGCCTAGTGCCTCCTTGACCAGGCCATCCCTTGCCCATAACATCTCATGGTGTGACATGGGAATGATAGAGCACATGCACAGGAAGGGTTACATCTCAAACTAGAGTAGACAGAGACTTGGGTCCCATGATCCCTTCCAAGGTCACCTCCAGGGAGTTGAGGACTTTCCAAAAGGTCCCATCAGTTCACCACAGCAACTCCTAATACTGCTATTCTGAGTCCAAGCCTTTACATATGGACCCTTGAGGTACACTCAACATTCAAGCAGTAGTAAATTACGCACAAGAAAAGATTAACAATGCCTAATCATAAAATAGCAATTATAACAATATACTGTAATAAAAGTTATCTTAGTGATATCTCTCTCTTTCTGTCTCTCTCTCTCTCTCTGTCTTTCTCCCTCTCTCATCCTATTTGTACTCTATTTATTCTTACTCTACCTGTGGTGCTGTGCTATGATAAAACACCTACAGGGTGATATGAAGTGAGGTGAATGACACAGGCTTTGTGATGTAGCATTAGACCACAATGTAAGGTTGACTTGAACCTTACTGTTTCATTATGTAAAGTTTACTCATTGCACTGCAATGCAAAAACAAAAACACACAATCTGATGCCACTTGTGCAAACTTTTATACTCCTAAGATATTTTAAATCATTCATAGTCCAGTACTTGATTATTGTTATGGATTGTCCAACCATTTTTCTGCAAGTTCCAAAACTAGGCTCCACCAACACAAGATTCCTGTCCATTCCCTAAAAAGGGTGATATTAATCACTGATCCCTGGGTTCTCCATCCTCACCTTTTCCCAAATTGTAGTTAGATGTGATCAGTGGCTGTAATCAGCCACCGTACAGGACTCTGAGAATTTGTCTGAAAGAGGTCCCAGATGATTACTTTGTGCTTAATGAGTTTTGTGAGACTCTGGACTCCTCTGAGATGCAGAGCCCTTTGGGCCCATGGATGGCTAGAAGGGGAGACATGAGATGGGATGGCACACATAGGTGATGACTACAGAGACTCTTCATATGCTTATGGTGAATAAAGGGGAGCAGGATCTTGAATCAGGGTCCTGGAGTCACCCTCAGATACCCAGGGTAAATTGTCAAGATGGAAAATGAGCTGGTACCTTGCTATCTTTCTAACTTGGACATCTTGATTTGCCAGGTTGTATGATGTTCTGCAAGGTAACTTTTTCAGGTGTGATAACTTTCCTCTTTTCCATCTATCTACCTGCCAAGATTTTGCCACATTATAGAAATATTTGGACTAATGTTCATTATTTATAATCCTTTCATTGATGAATATTAATTAATATTGCTGTGCAATGAACCCCCAAAGATCATGTCATTTTGATGTAATAACGAGTCTGCAACAGGGCTCAGTGCAACAATAGTTCTTAACCTTTCTTTAATTTACATTCACCTGAGGAGCGTCAAAAAGGTTTTCTCAGAGATTCTGATTAAATTATCTGAACAGTCTCAGTAATCTGTGTTTTAATGGCTGTGTGTGTGTGTGTGTGTGTGTGTGTGATATTTACTTTAGGGATATATCCCACACAGTACTGGGGACTGATAAGTCCAAAATCATCAGGGCAGTTTTGCCTACTGGAGTCCCTAGGAGGAGTAGATATTACAGTCTTGAAATCAGAGCATTGTGGGTGCAGAATTCTTCGGGAGAGTGAAGTCTTTTCTCTTGAGACCTTCTACTGACAGTAGTAAGGCCCATCACATCTTGATGAGCCTTTACTCAAAGTCTAGTGATTTAAATTTTACTTTACTCAAAGTCTAGTGATTTAAATTTTAGTATATTGTAAAATAACTTCCTACCAACATTCAGAAGTAGTACGTTACAAAAGTCTGGTTCCAAAACATAGCCATTCTGGCACATAAAATAATCATTGCATATGATATGGACATCTGAGGAGGAACTCAAGTGAGGGTTTGAAAAACACAACATTTCTTCTGATTTCCCCATACTCTAAAAAAATTTTTTGTACCTAAGATTGAATCCAGGAGCACTTAACCTCTGAGCCACATTCCAGCCATCCCCATGCTTTATAAAATGTTCATCATGTTCACTTTTTCCCACATCAAGATCAATGAGATTATGTAGATTAATGAATAAGGATGTTTAAGTCATTGGTATGACTGAACAGTGTAGTATTTCTGACATTCCCTAATATTTTTGATAAATACAAAATTACATCTGCGAAGTTGGTAATTGAAGGGTCAAAACTTAGTGCTATATGGTGAAGTCTGGTGAGTTTTAATCTGGGAGGACTTAAGAGTAGTGGTTACTTTATTTAATAGCAGTTTTCTGCTTTTAAAGTTGGAGGATTCTGTCAGTCTGAAGGACAGTCAACATTCATGAAGCAATGACCCCATCAGCACCATGCCAGGTGCTCTCCTGCTGCAGGCATGAGGCACGGAGTTCACAACCTGGTGAGAAGTCAGCTATCAAGCTATGGAGTGAGAACAGGATGCTGTCAAGCAGCAAGAGAAAGCACCTAGGTTGGAGACACAAGGAAAGTTTAATTTAGTAAGTGCCATCTAACATCCCTAAAAGATAAATCAGGATAAGCCAAGTGAAATAGGAAGCAGAAGGGAGAAAGAGATAGGCTGGAGGAACGTCAAGTATAAAATTCTAGAGGCAATAAATTTTGATCTTAAGTTCAGCACCACTGGAGAGTGGAAAGTTTGTACAACTCAGGGGCCAAATGAAACAATGCAGGTAGATACAGTTCAGGTAATGAACACCATTGGTCCCCTTCAAAGGAACTTTGGCTTTATCTTAAGAGCAATGGTAATTCCCAGAAGAACTAATCAGGAGAGATAATTGGATTTCTGTTTGAGAATGCCACAGTTCTGAATGAAGCATATTGAAGAAGGGTACTGAGGTATGAAAACTAGGGACATTAATTGAGAAACTGCTTGAATATCTGGGTGAGAGAAGATGTCATTGTAGTCTAGAAATGTGATTTTTGTGATAAGGAGTGGGTGAGGTAGCAGAGGAATAAAGTGCAGAATATATAGGATGTGATAGATACATTTGGAGTTGTTGGCAACAGAAAGAAATGAAAACAACAAAGTTCATTGAACTCAAGTTGCTTACTATACATCCAAGGGAAAATATTCAGCAGTGGGATACTGAGTTCTATAGGTGAGAGAGACGTCTACGCCTGAGTTTTGAATGGTGCTCTAAGTATTTGGAGTAGATGATTTTTGTTTGGGGTAAGATATAGAATTATAAGAGTAGTTTACAAAAATACTTGAGAAACATCAATCTGTAAAATGCTATAAAGCAGAAACCAAGTACAGTTGCATAGGATGACAGGCAGGGAAGAGAAAAACCAACACATTGTGACAGAAGCAAACATAAGTACTTGAAAAAGAATGGACAATTGAGACATGTTAAAAGTTAAGATGAGCAAAACTCATAAAAAAATCACAGAGATTAAATACACAGGTAGAGGTTCTACTTACCGTGATGATGTTATTGTAGAACACGTAACAGAACACGTAGGAAAGCAAACCGAGATTCTTTTTCATTGACTTTCAAAGGGCTTTATTATTTTCTCGTAAAGATACTGGAGACAGATAATGGGAAAGAACCAAACTCTCATCTCAGAGTTCTTCCTCCTGGGCTTGCCCATCCAGCCAGAGTACCAGAACCTGTTCCATGTCCTGTTCCTGGCCATGTATCTTATCACCGTCCTGGGGAACCTCCTCATCATTGCCCTCATTCACCTGGACTCCCATCTCCACACTCCCATGTATTTGTTTCTCAGCATCTTGTCCTTCTCTGATCTCTGCTTTTCCTCTGTGACCATTCCTGAACTGTTGGAGAACATGCAGAGCCAAGTCCCATCCATTTCCTTTCAAGGCTGCCTGACCCAAATGTTTTTCTTCCTGTTTTTTGGAGATCTTGGGAGTTTCATCCTTGTGGCCATGGCCTATGACCGCTATGTGGCCATCTGCTTCCCTCTGCACTACACCACCATCATGAGTCCCAAGCTGTGTCTCTTCCTGGTGGGGCTGTCCTCGATCCTGACCACATTCTATTCCTTATTGCATACTCTGCTCATTCCCAGACTGTCTTTCTGTGCAGACAACGTGATCCCCCACTTTTTCTGTGAAATATCCGCTCTGCTGAAGCTGTCCTGCTCTGACACTCATGTTAACAAGTTGGTGATATTTATTATAGGAGGAATGGTTGTTGTCATCCCATTCCTTCTCATCCTTGTGTCCTATGTAAGGATTGTCTCCTCCATACTCAAGGTCCCTTCTGCTCGAGGTATCCACAAGGCCTTCTCTACCTGTGGCTCCCACCTCTCTGTGGTGTCGCTGTTCTATGGGACAGTCATTGGTCTCTACTTATGTCCATCAGCTAATAATTCTACTGTGAAAGATACTGTCATGGCTCTGATGTACACGGTGGTGACTCCCATGCTGAACCCCTTCATCTACAGTCTGAGGAACAGAGACATGAAGGGAGCCCTGAGAAGAGTCCTTTGTAAGAAGAAACTTCCCTTCTGTGTATGAAAGAAATGATTGAGGATTTAACACAATTTGTACAATGAATTATTGATTTTAATATTGGAATATTTCCCAGATTTTTCCTGCATCACAGGAACTTCTGTTGAAGTAGCATACTACATAATTATTCAATAGGCAAAAAAAAGGAAATTTTAATGAGAAGTGAACTAGGGAAGGTAGTCTTGGTGACCTGGATTTACCTCCTCTTTGTCTTTCTGAGGTGACACTGGAAAAAACAATGTTAGAACCACATCTATGTAATCTCCATTCCTTATGTCCTTAAGTTATCCCCATATATTTAAATTTTATCTCGAATCTGCTTGACTATGGTATCATTTTAAAATAGTGCTCTGTAACCTTAGATTGATACTTGATGGCTTCCCAATATTTCAATCTCCCAGCAAACCTCTAGTGTCTCCTACATAATGCTCATGCACAAATCTTGTTATCATTTTATCCTCTAACTTTCCCACAGCCCTTATTTATTTTCATATCTACATTGTCTTTTCTTCCCTGCCCTGTCAATAAATGTTTCTAATACTCTGTGCAATAGTGTCATTGAAAAATTTTGTCTTCTCCTGTAATTAACTAAGCCAGGAACCATAGAGTTTATTTACCCATCCTTGGGCAAAAAATTAGAGGCTATGAAAAAAAAGTTCCATTTATAAGGTTGCCTCTTTTTTGCTTGGTATTTTTAATTTGCCAAAGGTCCTTATATGTGTTTTTATTGTATTCTATGACAATTCGAAGAAAATTGAAAAGATACTATCACTTATTTGCAGACTAAAATATATGAAGTTCAACAGCTTTCCATGCCACACAGTGAGTCCTCTGTTGAGGGTGTGCAAGATCAGAGACTGCAGATTCTTTTCATTTTCTCTTACTTCCTAAAGAAGGGGAGCAAACATTCTTTTTAAAAATTTCCATTCTCCGTTCACTCATTGCCCTCTAACCAAAGGCATTCATATCCATTCCTTTCATACAGTCTCTTGACCTCACAACTTTATCTGTATGCCAGATCTTTCTCCAGAGATCTCAGCCGTTCTTTTCATCTGCCCGGTGGGCACTGACATTTCCACTTGAGGCTCTGTGGACGGCTCAGTGTCAGCATAAAGAAGCTGGAACTCTAGGTTCCCTCCAAGCCTTTCTTCCTCTTTTATCCCGTATCTCAAATTACGAATTCACCTCCCACTTAGTAACTTGACCCACTTTTCTATATGTATGTGTGTATAAATTTTTTTCACAAAAGTAGATTGTGTGTCCTGCATTGTTTGCATTGTGTTTTTTCCATTGAATATTATTCCAAAACAATTTGTTATTTGCCATGTGGTTGTTAAGGTAACACCAGTTCTTATCATAGATAAACTCTGAAATCTCAGTGACATAGTATCTTGTCATTGACAAGAGAGAAGATTAATATTTAAATTAGATTACTTTCCTCTTTTACATAAAAACGTAATTAAAAGGATGTGAAGAATTGATCCTATACTCAATAGCACTTCAAATTAGGTGCAGGAACTAAAGGAAGGTAATAAACTTTTACTGAGAAATATAAAAAACCAGCACAGTATAAGAATGTATAAATGACCTCATAAATTATATCTCTTACAATTTTTTAAATTTGGAGGGCTGGAGAGGTGATTCATTGGTAGAGTGCTTGCCTGGCATGTGTGGGGACCCAGATTCGACTCTCAGAACCACATACAGAACTAAGTGGAGGAAAAATGAAAACCAGATGAAAAAAAGTTTTTTAAAATTGACTTTTTCTTCCTCTCTTTAAAATGTTTTTAAAATTTTTATTCATTATAAACTGAAAAAGTATAAATATTATACATATTAATAGGGTACCAAGTAATGTTTTGATACATGAATACATTGTGTAATGTTTAAATCCAATTAAACACATCCTTTCCTCAGACACTTAACTTTTGTTTATGATGAAAACTTGCAAAAGCTTTTCTTCTACCTTCTTGAAGTGTACTGTGCATTATTGTGGGCTATTACCCTAATAGTCAATAACACACTAGAACTTCTTGCTCCTGTCTCACTGTTGCTTACTGCATGCTGGTCAACCCCTCCTCATCCTTCCTCCATCCCCTGACTCTCTGCAGCCTCTGGTAACCCTCCCCATTAGCCTATTATCATAGACTAATCATTTATAAGTTTTCCATTTGCATACTTTACTCGATGTTCCTCCCCATCAAACCCTTTCCTTTACTCCACGATATCGCTTCTCAAATTAAAAATTTCACTATAATAATTGTGTGTGAAGAAAAAGAAATTAAAAACCAAGAACAATTTTTGAAAGAACAAAGAGAATTCCCACTCTCTGACTTCCAGTCTTACTATTAAGTGAAAATAATCAAGAATGTGTGATATTAGAGAAAAGATAGAAATATAAACCTGTATTGAGAGTACATAATAGCATATAGAGTGAACAAAAGATCCATTAATATATGGTGTGGTGATTTTTAACACAGATACAAATGCAATTCAGTGGAATAAGACCTTTCAAAAAAATGATACTGGATATGAGACTCTTGTCAGAGGAATCATAGCCCATGATTCTCTCCATTTCCGTAGGAAACCTCTTGACTCTTTTGATTGTTTCCTTGCCAAAAACTGTGGTATATTTATATCATGGAATTTTACACAGCAATTAGAAACAATGATATTGCAGCCTTTGAAGGTAAATGGATGGCTATGGAAGAGATCATGCTGAGTAAAATCAGCTTAACCCAGAGAACTAAGGGTAGTTCTCCACTCATCTGTGGAGGTGGGGACTAGACCCTGGAAAGTGAGAAAGTTGGTCTATTAGCATGTGTTAAATCCAGATAAGATGTAATGCTATACAACCTAATACTTTTTTAGAGATATTGTGGGAAGGGGAAGGGCGGGATAAGGGAGGGTAATTGGGGGGGGCACTCCTGGGGGTAATTGCAATATCCAGAATATATACACATTTTATATTATTTTGTTAAAAAATTGTATGGTTGTTCAAAAATAAATTTTAAAAAGTGATACTGGAAGGATCACATTTACATATGCAAAAATATCCTCAATCCATTCCACTTGCTCTCTAAACTAATTAACTCAAAATGGATCTTAGATCTTAATATGTATGAATGTTGAGGACAGTCTCCGTTACATCTTTCTGTGGAGTCAGAGAAGTCCCAGAGCAAGAATTAAGGAGCAGGTGGAAAGGGATTGAGGAAAGGTACTACTAAAGCTGGTTGAAGTATGGGTGGGTAATTGGGGGGGCACTCTTGGGGGTAAATCTAATCTTCAGAATCTATATACATACGATATTATTTTGTTAAAAACTTATATGATTGTTCAACAAATAAATTTCTCAATAAAAAATTTTTTTTTAAAAAGCTGGTTGAAGTAAGTATAGTGCTGATTCCTGCAGCTGTAGCTGAAAACAGAGA
>PVKS010022439.1:0-33740 GCA_004027875.1 Aplodontia rufa | reverse complement strand
CTCCCACCTAAATAAAAAAAATAAAAATTTGACTTTAAGTTAAACCATAATGATGATGATGTTTATATTTAAGGCAAAAAGTTGTTGTTAAGAATTAAAAAAAAGAATTTAGAAAATTAGTAACACTTATAAATAACTAAATAAATAGAAATGATGTTGTTTAGGACTGGAAAGATATTTTAAGGATGGATCTCATTCATACATTTTACTAATTATCTTCCTTATTAATTGCCCTACTTCATTTCAAGTAGGATAATAAATTGCCAGCTAAGTTGTTTTGGAAGAACTTTGCTTTAATAAATGGTTTGAAATGATTTGCTGTATTAGAAAATATTTGTTTAAACACCAAGTAATTTAATTATATGTCCTCTAATTTTAGTAGCCTCTTAATTTTCCCAGGAAAAAAAATCTCTTAAAAAAACCACACACACACAAAGTTCAGTCTCCTGCCACTCTAGATACATAAGGTTCCAGTTGTTGATTTTATTTTTCTTTATTTGACATGATTTGATCTCCTTGGAAGGTGGATTTTGACTCTTTTTTTTGACATTCACGGACTTATATTTGTGGTCAGCAATCTTAGAGCCCTGTCTGTCATCACTGAGGCCAAGGGCACGAGGAGGCAGTGTTCCTGTATAACATGAAAATATTTTGTTTTCCCTTCCTTTTTTAAGAGGGAGAACGAGAGGGAGTGAGAGGAAGAAAGAGAGAGGGAGAATGAGTCAATTTTATTTAGTTTTTCATATGGCTTTCACTGCTCCAACACTTCATTGTGCATATGGTGCTGGGATTTGAACCCAGGTCCTCATGCACGCCAGGCAAGCACTGTAACCACTGAGTCTACGCTTTAGCCCCATGAAAATATTTTCTTACAAATAAGTTTTGGGAGACTCCTTTAACAATTGTGCAGCTGACAAACTGAAGCCTAAAATGAATCATGAATGTGTTTCAGTTGTTGCAGAAAGAATTCCAGGCCCCTGGCAGGTGGCCCCCAAGCCACACCCCTCCCAATTCACACAGAGCTTTTTAATTTTCATTGTGCCGAGGGGGAAAAGGCAGCTGGCACATTTGTGCTCACATAGTAATTTCTGTTCCACGGCATGGAACGCAGCTCCAAATATGCCCGGGGTTCTAGAAGCGCCAGTGTGGGTCTTCCCTGGGGGACACGATTTTGAAGTCTGTTCCCCAGGACTTTTCTCAGAGCCCCCAGCGTCTGGGGACTCTGGTGCTGGGGATCAAAGGACTCAAAATGGGTCAGATAAGGAGGAGGTGCTCATGGAACGAGAGTTGGACTGCCCAGTTAAATTTGCATTTCAGATCAGCAATGAACACATTTTGAGAATAAATATGTACTCTGCAGTATGCCCATGCAGTATTTGGGACACAGTTATAAAAAAAAATTCCTCTTTATCTGAAATTCAAATGTAACTAGTGCCTGTATTTTTCATTGTTAAACTGTGGTCTTAAGACAAGAAGGAGCTGGAGAAATTAGTATAGATAACTTCAAGTGCTTGTCGCATAGGATAACCAATTCAAGAAAGCACTTTTTATTTTTGAAGGCACAATTTATAAATATCTTTTTTTTATTATTATTCTTTTAAGAGTGGTGTCAGCCTACAGTTTTCAAAGCGTGTTTGGCTAGCAACAGGACAAAGGGAAGTGGGGCAAGATGGCCCTGTCACTTCAGTCCCATTTGGCTTCCCTCAGAGCTGCAGTTCTGAAACCCAACGACTTGTTCTCCTTAAAGTTAACACGCATGGGATAATTCCCTCCAGGTCACTGTTCCGCCAAGAGCATTTATTTCCTGTTTCTTTTTGGGTGAGTACTTAGGTGGTACAGTCACTGAGGAGTGGATCAGCGGTGTGAACGCAGACAGAACGGTGGCTTTGGCACGTGGACTGCGCGCTCTTAAGAGGCACAGATGTTGGTGGTTTTCTGGTGGATTGTGAGTTGAAACTTAAATTTTTATAATTTTTTTGATCACTGGGATGTAAAATCTGTTCATGTTTATGGGGAAAGAAAACTTTTGTCTTTTTCAGGGCCCCCACGGTCACACAGAAAGGAAGAAGAAGGGAACGTGGAAGAGAGTGGACCCGCACGTTTCTAGACAACGAACTGACAAGGACACAGTTAAGTGACCCACATGATGGCCAGCCATGACAGCAGTGTGGCCCTACCTCCGTTGAGGCCGTTCACTTCCCCACAGCTCCCGGGAGGCCCGTGCGACTCTGCAGACAGCTGCTCCAGCCGGCTGACGGCTCGCTCAAGTCTCTCCACCAGGCCCTGCGCAGCCTCCATTCTAGAAGGACACATGCACAAAGGGAGGTCACATGAGCACCAGGGGGACACAGTGCCACCCCCAGCAAGGAGGAAAATCCTCGTCAGACCATCTCCACCCATCAGGAAAGGACCTGGATTCAAGAGAGCATAAAACTCAGAACAAAATAAATAGCCAGCTCTATTGTGCCCATTATCCTCTCCATTCAATGCTTTTTATATAACACAGAAATGAATATGTAAGACACGCGTCTGTCCCGCTCCTCTCCAGCCCCCGCTCCTCTCCAGCGCCCGCTCCAGTGCGTCCTCGTTACAAGATCCAATTCAGACGCCTAAGTGCCTGAGAACACGTGTCCCAAAATTAATACGGCCAACTCCTGCGCTGCTGAATGCTGGGAGGATATTTTTAACTCTTTCCCACCGTTCTTCCTGGTGAAGCAGGATTCTCCAGGGGCTCTAGACCCACGGATAATCCTTGTTTATTGAGTTGTGAGAAAACCACCATGCAGCGTGGTTTTCTGAATTTATGAAACTGCTCACCATGCAGGGGACGAGGACAGCCCATCCCCCAAGGCGCCAATTCCCAACAGTTTGCTTCACGGTTTCTGTTGCTGAAATATTATAAATTATGATGATTCTGAATGGTGGGGATTTTCACTTTAAAATATCAGAATTTTTTTTTTCCTTTTGTAAGGCTGCTGGCTATTTTTAGGTGAAATTTTGAGTTGGGTGTGGTGGATTTTGGAGATGGGATCTTTAGCCACTCAGTTTTCTTGCTGGAGTAGATAGGGATTGAAGCTAAGGAACTGGAGGTGCCAGTCTCATTGCCTACCTACTCTCGTGACCTCCAAACGGATATTTAAATGAGTGTGTGTAGGCTAAGTACCTTAAAATTATTGACCCTAGAATTTACATTTACTTTACAGCCCGATCTAATTTGGCTAGGTTTCTTTTTTTTTTTTTTTTCTTATTTTTTTAAAGAGAAAGGGACAGTGAGAGAGAGAGAGAGAAGCAATTTTTTAATTTAGTTTTTCATGTGGTCTTCTGTTGCTCTGAGGCTTCGCTGGGTACGTGGTGCTGGGGTTTGAACTCATATACTTGTGCATGCTGGGCAAGCACAGTAACCGCCGAGCCACCACTCCAGCCCCATTCAGCCAGGTTTCTGAGAACCCTAGCCATTCATACTTAGGACTCCCTTTGGCAAAATAAGGCTGCTGCCCCAAAGACCTGTGCCTCCTCTTAACCAGCGCCCAGGGTTCTTGTCATTGGTAGGAGCTGTCTGAGTATGATTCTGAGCAAAACAGGACCAACTGCTTCTAAAGCAGCAGCCCTGCCCCAGGGCAGGGCAAGTGGCCTTGCTCGGAGATGGGTGAATATTTTATGTTCCTCCTTGGAACCAGGCGAACGCCGTTCTTTTGTGTTTCGTACTCCATGCGTCTGGAGCTAGAACACACTGATGACGTGCCCGCTGCATTGTTCAAAGGCAAGTTCACGCTCATCCAAATGTATGCGCGCCTCCGCGCTTCTGCCTCCAAACGTCAGTCATCAGACACGGAGGCCGGGGAGCTGTCTATTTTGGAAACTCATCTCTCTGAAACTGCCAGCAGCAGTTCTTTCAAAATATGCACAGCTGAAATCAGCATCGAATCCTAAGGGGATTCAAAATTAGAAGTTTCTCATCTATTCTTTTCCTGTTCACGTCAGAGCTTCGATTCCATCGCAATGGAAGAGAGGAAGAAATTTAATTGAACCCTTTATGTAATCTTGCAACGGAACTGGGTATCTGGTCGGTGGGTGAAGGCCGATGGAGAAAGGATGAAAGCCCCTCCAATCTTTTAATAGTTGCCCATCTGTTCACAGTTATCTCTGTTCCCTGTTACCCAACTTGCCAAATGTTACCAGCGAGGACTTACTCCGTGATAGGAAAAAAAATGCGTTTGCTTTGTTAGCAAGCTCCTGTCACCTCCGCCCCACAGAGACGCACCAGCCTCCTCCACACTAACAGAGGCTGCTGCGGGAGGCCTGCTACATTTCACACTGGCATCTCTGACCCCACATAATCGGAGCCCCTGTCAAGACCCACACTCCACCATCTAATAGCGCTCCATATGCTGAGAGACAACAGGAGGCAGCCCGAAGCGGCGGGGCCGGACAGATTGCTGTGGAATGCGTCTAAAAACAACTCAGATGTCACCGCATGTACACTCACCATGAGCGAGGCCTCGTCTTACCGCTGCCTCCAGAGCCATCAGAAGGAGGCTCGTTGAAGAGGCTCCAAAGGTGCCTCTGGGTTTCACATTTCAGAATGGGCTCTCGGGCTCTCGCAGAAGCTGGAGAACGTACCAGGGACATGCTGAGGTTCCCAGGGAGACGGCTGAGGTCTAACCCCCCTCTCTCCCTCTCATTGCCCCTGCATGTGCCCTCAGCTGCTCTCCCGGCCCAAGAGAAAGGGGAAACGCAGAGCTGCAGATTCTCCACATTCTTCCCAGCATTTCCTTCAGCCTTGGCTTTTCAAGTGGATTTCGCCAAGTTTTGACTGGAGCCAGGATTTAAGAATTAGGCGGAAGAAGCGCATGAGCTAGTGAAAGGAACTTCAGGCGGCAGAGGTAGGACGAGGAAGGAGTGAGAACTCCTTAGAGCCAGAGGAGTTCAGGTCACGACCAGTGCAGCAGGGCAAGAGGGTTGTGGACATGAAGCAGCCTAAGAATCAGAGGGGCAGGAAGCCAGACTGCCTCGTGGAGAACTGAGAGCTCCCAGCCATGCTAGTCATGCACCAAGCCCAGGTGAGGTCTTCCATAACCTGTGGCTTCTGAGGATGCACGCAAACACTGCTTCAGGGTGCGGGTACATGGGAGCAACGAGAGGGAGGAACTGGCACTTCACGACCTTAGCTTTAAGTAACTATCTCAGCTGGGCCCCGTGGCACACGCCTGTAATCCCAGCGGCTCAGGAGGCTGAGGCAGGAGGATCACAAATTCAAGGCCAGCCTTAGCAACTTAGCGAGATTTCCAAATAAAAAAAGGGCTGGGGATGTGGCTCAGGGGTTAAATGCCCCCTTTCTTTTTCTGTTCTATTTTTTTAAATTGACACACACTATTTGGACACATTTATAGGAGACAGTGTCATAATTCAATACAGTATCCAATGCGCAAGGATCACATCAGAGAAATCAGCATTTCTTTGTGTTTGCAGGCATTGAGCTCCTCTCTTCTAATTCGTTAAATTGGTAGCGGTTGGTTGTACGTCATAGTCATCCCACTGCACTGTAGAAAGCTAGGACTTATTTTGCCTACCTAACCACATTTTGGTGCATATTATCAACCTCTCTGCCTCCCCTCCCTTCCCTTCCCAGCCTTTACTAATCATTATTCTACTCTCTACTTCTTGGAGATCAATGTTCAGCTTCTCCTTGTAAGTGAGGACGTGACACACTTGTCCGTGTGTCTGGCTTATTTCCCTTAGCACAAAGTCCTTCAACATCACCCATCTTGCTACAAATGACAGAATCTCATTCTTTTTTATGACTGGATAATATTCCAATGTGTCCACGGGCACTATTCGCTTTATCCGTTCATCTGCAGACAGACACCCTGGTCAAGTCCATATCTTCTTGTCCTTTTTTAAAGTTTGATTTTCATTTTCATCAAAACTAGAGATGAACAGAATTGAAAGAGTCAATAGTTCTACATGGTTTCTCTTTCTTTAAACTGACACATAGAAGCATTAACATACACGTGGGGTACCATGTGACATTTTGACATGTGTAGATATTGCATAATGCTTAAATCAGGTGGAATGCATCAGTCTCCTCAAATATCTATAATTTCTTCGTGGTGGCAACCTTCGATGTCCTTTCTTCCAGCTTTTCGTGATACGCTGTGAATGATTTCCCCACCTGCCCCTTTCATTTTTTTCGGTCTCAAGAGTCAACCATTTCCAGTTCTTCTAGCTGTTTTTTCTGGCAATTAATTACCTCCTTATCTCTGAACAACATGCTTCTGGCCTGGGCCTGGCTCGTCTTTCTTCTCCTGAGGCATTTGCCTTGTGTTCACGGTGTATCCTGCCAATCCCTCCACCACCCAGACAAGGAAAGGCCCTTCTGTCCCTTCCTGCCAGGGGTGCTGTCAGGGTGCTCCCGGGATCCCGATTCGGCATCAGCAGGACGGCGCCTGCCTGCTGCGCACGACCTAAGGTCCCCAGCTTCCCCCAGGTGTGCAGATCTCACTTGCGATTCCTGCAGATTTCCTGGGTGCCTCTGCTGCGGGCGGGCTCCGAGCTGCGTGGCCGTGGCTGTCCCAGAGGCTGCTGCGCAGGGGCAACCCGGGCTCCGCCGCTGCTTTATTCCAGAGGTCCTCCTCTCCTCTCTTGAGCCGCTGCTCCTGCTCCCTGGACTCCGTGACCTGCCAGCTTGGGGAGGGGTCTGCAGAGCTTTCACCAGACTCGTTCTAGCCAGGTATAAAGCGCTTTCGTTGCTTTGAATGTCACCAAGACGCAAGGACAATGGCGGTAAGCCCAGAATGAGCCTGTCTGTCTGGATGGCAGCCCTAGCACCTGCAAGACATCCAGTCCAGTTAAAATGCTCCCTGCGCTTCCTGTTCCCTCGTGGACGCCTCCCCCGCCCCGTGGAGCTGAGGTTGCAGCTCACTGTCTCCTCTGACCCTCCCTTGGGGTCTGGGTGGTGCCGTGACCCTGGAGAGTTCTATAAATAGTCCTCGATTGTCCTCCACTCACTGCCTCTTCCTTGCCTGCTTGCACAGTCCCAGATCAGGCTGAGGTCAGATTGTCACAGGAGAAATTTCCACTCAACAGTAGATGTTAGATTCCTTTCTCCCACCAGGAGTCACAACGCCTTCCTCCGTGCTCGGAAGAACACTCTCCAGATAGAAACCTCTTCGTCATCCTGGGCTCTTTTTTCTCTAGGATTTCAATTTTTAAAATGAGCTCCATGCTGTTCAAAGGGCTGTTGTCAATTCCTCGCAGCGAGTCTTGCAGCTGGGAAGGGAGAATGCTACTTGGAAACATTTCCACCTTCACGAAGGAGCTGGGCCTTTCGGGTTTGATCAGTGCTGGCTGAGAGTCCTGCCCAGCAGGTCAAAGGTGGAGACGAAGGGACTGTGGTAAAGGAGCCTCAGATCCAAGGGGTTCTGGAGGTCACGAGACTAAGATGAAACAGGAAACAGAACTGAAGAAACAGGAAATTTGAATTCACCTTTTTCATAGTGAGTTCAGGCAACTGATTTATATAAGCAAACTCTGCAAAAAAGTACTCACAATAGCCTGATTTATCTATCAGCACACAGAAATTCAAAAATATCCAACTACCGTCAAATTTGTATGTGTGTATGTGTGTGTGTGTGTGTGTGTGTGTGTTTAGTCCTGGGGACTGAACCCAGGGTCACTTAACCACTGAGCCACATCCCCAGCCCTTTCTGTTTTTTATTTTGAGACAAAGTCTCGCTAAGTTGCTTAGGGCCTCGATAAATTGCTGAGGCTGGCTTTGAACTTGCGATCCTCCTGCCTCAGCCTCCCAAGCCTCTGGGATTACAGGCGTGAACCACCGTGCCCAGCCCCAGCTTATTAAATACTCTTTATCAATGGTTTATCAATGACTTCCTTTTCTTTTCCAGGAAACTACCTCTCACCGAGGGGAGTAATCTTGCTCCTCTACTCTAACTAGGGTTATGGTACCTACGGGAGAAACACCATCACGGTGTTCAGCCGCTCAACCGCTGGCCAGCTCAGTGACAATGGTGGCTTTATTGTTCAGTCGGTCCCCACTCTGCGGGGCACAGTGCTCAGGTTTAGAAGTTTGGGGCTGATTAAAATACACTTCCTGCCCAGCCGTTTGGGAGGGGAATAGGAGTAGACCCTGCTGGTGAGCAGGAAGCCTGTTCACCAGGAGACTTCTGCTGTTGCCAACGTTGCATTTTCACTCTCTACAGCCAGCTTCAGACCCAGCGGCAAACACGAGTGGCTGCTTCAGCTGGGGTCTGAAACGTCCCCCAAAGGCCCGTGTGCGGATGGTCCCCGGCCTGTGGCACTGGCGGGAGGAGAGGGAACCTTTGGGAGGAGGAAGCTCACTGGGGGTATGCCTTGAAGGGGACAAGGGGACCCTGCCCCTTCCCCTCTTTCACATCCACTGCCACGCAGTGAGAGCTTCCTGAGTGTGCTCCAGCCCTGACCCAGGTGGCTGCCACCAGTCCAAAGCCACAGGGTGAAGCCATCACAGATGGAGACCACTGAAACCTTTTCTCCTTATAAGTCCATTACCTCAGGCATTTCGAGATGGTGACTCAAAGCTACCTAACACTGCTTTCAATTTATTTTTTATTGCAAAGAATTTTAAGATACTGATTTTTTTTTAAAGAGAGAGAGGGACAGAGAGAGAGAGAGAGAGAGAGAGAATTAATTTTATTTAGCTTTTCATGCAGCTTTTGTTGCTCCAACACTTAGTTGTGTACGTGGTGCTGGGGTCTGAACCCCGTCCTTGCACCTGCCAGGCAAGCGCATAACTGCTGAGCCAGCGCTCCAGCCCGACACTCCGATTTTTGAGACATGTGATCTGAACAGGAGAGACCAGAGGGTTGCACAAGTTTATAGAAAATTTTTACAAATTCCAAATTTTTCACAAAACTAGAGAAAGCAGCCACAAGATGTTGGCCAAGTGCTTCCTCTAACGCCTCCACCAACGTCCTGCAGCAGAGGAAGGGAGCGAAGTCTCCAGCTTCACTCCCCAAGCTCTCAGGACGCCTCCCCGGGCTCCAGAGGTAACCCCGGCTCACCCCAGCACACCCCAAACACCTGCTTCCTGGCTCTGCTGATCCGAGGGGACGTCCAGAGGCCCACAGATTGGAGGCTCCTCCCGAGAGCTCCTGTCCTGTCCATCAGCCCAGAGTAGAACACAGAAAGGCAGAAAGAACCACGATGCTCACAGCAACCCCCACGGGTCCCCTCCACCCACAGGTCCCCTCCACCCTGGGGGACCCCCTCAGAACTGTCCCCGATGGGTCTCGTAGCATAAATAGTTCTGCTCGGGGTTGGGATCTCTGAGGACGCAAGCTAGTGCTTGTAACTTGATGAAACAGAAGAAGCATTTTTTTCTTTTGAGATTGAAAGGCTCAGTCTGGGACCCACACCCTCTAGTGACAGCCCGCGCATCCGGGGCACGTGGGTCGATTATTTCACCCGTTGCGTCTCTGTGATCGTATTGCCAGTCAGTGAATCGTTTTCTTCTTCTTCATTCACTAACTTAAGGAAACGGCAGGCAAACATGTTTTGAGCCACGGGGTCACACGATGGGATGGGACAGACTGCATCTTTGGGGCACCCAGACCTCCCTGGGGAACGGGCAGCTTGGCCACTGGTGTCAAGCCAGATCCAGGCCAGAGCCCGGCGGGAGCCGAGGCCGTGGGAGACGCCCACGTGTGTCCAGAAGGCTTACATGGGGTGGAGGGGCTGAGTAAGGACGGAGACAAAAATCAGACTCTAAGCTCGTCCCCTACTCTGCAGCAAGAAGTGGGAGCCTCTCAGCTAAAGGTGGAAGAGACCTTGCCCTGCACAGAGCTCTCTCCTCACCCCGCCCCATGGCCATGCTGTTGGGGAAGCTCTTCCAAATCCCGCACCCTCACTCTGCCCTTATGATCTTGCTTAGGCCCTGGAGGAGGCAGAGATCAAAGAGCTGCTTGGAGGAGGTCCCCAAGGCCACATCCTGGCACTGAGAAAATAATGTATCCTGCTGCTGCCCAGGCGACTACACACAGCCTGGAGGCGGCGGGGGCTGGGGTCATGGTCCTTCCATCAAGTAATCATAGAGCTCTTCCAACTCAACAATAAGACAAAGACCAATTTTAAAATGGGCAAAAGTACCTAAAGAGACATTTTCCCATGGAAAGTATGGCCAACAGCACACGCACAGGTATATGTCAGCAGTTACCAGGGAGACACACATCAAAGCTTCATTGAGATACCACTTCCTACCCACCAGGATGGCTGCAACCAAACGATATAACAGACGCTGGGAGAACGTGGATTAAATGGAACCCTCAGGCTCTGCTGGTGGGAATGTAAAATGGTACAGTTGCTTAAATTAGAAGTTTCTTAAAAAGTTAAGCGGGTGTTTGTCATAAGAACTAGCCGTTCTGCTCCTAAGCATCTTCTCAAGAGAAAAACAAAAACAAAAGAGCAACCAACACCCCAGAAACAACCCAAATGCCCACCACCAGATAAACACGGCAGTGTATCCATTCAATGGAATATTATTCAGCCATGAAAAGGAATGACACTGTGGGAAGACACTATGCTAAGTGAAGGACCAGACACAGAGGACCATGTATCCTGTGCTTCCATTTATAGGAAACATCCAGAAAAACACTAATTTACAGATTTGGAAAGGAGACGGATCGCAGATCGGCATAGTCTCTACATGAAGTGGTAGAAAGGATTTCATGGCATTTAAAGCCACGTCTCTCCAAGATGTTTAAAAACACAAACAAAAAGCACTGCTCCTCTTTGTAAATAGAAAGCTGACAACCAGCAAAACCCTAACAGGTTGCTGACTGTTCTCTCAGCAGTCGTAGGCGGTAGTTAAGCTTCACCAGAGGCTGCTCCAAGCAGCCACCGCTCTCTCCTGGGCCTGGAGCTGTGGGGGCCAGGGAAGTGGCAGAGTTCAGCAGCAGTTTCCAGTGCTCCTCGTGCTTCTGCGCATCAGAGCACTGGGGGAGAAATGGAGCTTCTTGAATGCAGGTTCCGGGGCCCCAGGCTGTTCTGGGTGCGCCCAGGACTAGGCATTGTTGAGAATGCCAGGACCCAGCCGTGAGGGTAACAGAAGCAGGCAGGAATGCAGGGAGGCAGGTGGACATGCAGGTCTAGAAGGTGGGTACCCCACTGAGTCCTGCTCAGCAGGAAGCCACCAAAGAGAAATCAGGAACCAGGCCAAGTGGTGGAGGATGAGGAGGTTTTATTCAGGAGAAAGGTAAGCAGAGGCATTCCCGAGCTCACGCCAGCCAAAAGGCATTTCTCACATTCACTCTGTGCCGGGCTAACACAGCAGAAGACACGAGGAGCTCAAGGGGACCTGGGAGCTTGCCACGAAGGTGACAGGCAGGGTGTGAGGGTGGATTAAATGCATAGGGTTTGGTGGTGTCTTAGATGTCTATGCTCCAGATATGGTGGTGCCCATGACGACCAAGGTTGGAGGTTGGCAATGAGGTTCCTTCTTTCTCCTTCTTCTTCTTTTTTTTTTTTTTTTTTTGTACCAGGGATTGAACCCAGAGGTGCTTACCCACTGACCCACATCCCCAGACCTTTTTACTTTTTATTTTGAGACAGGGCCTCACTACGTTGCTTAGAGCCTCGCTACATTTCCTGAGGCTGGCTTTGAACTTGTGATCCTCCTACTTTAGCCTCCCAATCTACTGGGATTATACGCGTGTGCCTTTGTGCCCTGGTTAACAGAGTTTTTAAACAATGCTGTAGATGACCAAAAAGATTATAGGTTTTTCTTTTTATGTTTTTGGACCTGGGAGCCCAAAGTCAAAGGGAAAAGAGAGAATGAGAGTAAAGAGGGCAGGGAGAATGAATGTTAGGGGTGGGAAAAACAGGAGGAGGAAGGGAATAAGGGAAGGCATCAGTAAGGAGAGGGTGATACAGAAGGCTCAGGCCCACAACAGCCTGTCCCTGAACTGTGTTCACAATGCAAAAGCAACTGCTTGACTCTAAGGCTGAGCAGGAGCAGAGGAACTAAGGAGAAGAATCCAAACTTGAAGAAGGGAGCCAGTACGGAGGGAGGGTCTCAGCTTTCCATCACTGCAATAAAACACCTGAGATAATCAGCTTTAAAAGAGGAAAGGTTTATTTCGCCTCAGTTTTAGAGCTTTCATTCCAAGGTCGGTTGGCCCTCTTGTTTTAGGGTCTGGGTGAGGCAGCACATCATGGCTGGGAGCTGGTGGAAGAAGCCAATTCACTTCAAGGCTGAGAAGAAAGAGGAAGAAGAAGGACCAGGGTCCCCTTGAAGGGACTTCCTAAAGCAGCCCCAGGTGGGGAGTCAGCCTTCAGCACACGGGGCTTTCAGACAGAGGACAGTGAGAGTCAGACTACTGGAGGAAGCTTGGCGTGGTGACTGCTGCTGGGAGGCCCAGTGATGCAGGAGGCTAAGGAAGGAGGATTGCAAGTTCAAGGCCAGCCTCAGCAACTTTGCGAGGCCCTGTCTCAAACTAAAAAAAAAAAAAAGGGCTGAGGATGAAGTTCAGTGGTAAAGGACCCCTGGGTTCAATTGCCAGTGCCAAAACCAGAGAGAAAACAAAACAAAAACAAAAATTATAGTTGGGAGGTGGAGCCTCTAGAAGGTGGTTAGGTTGTTGGGAGGGGTGGAGTGGGTCCCCGTGCACCTTCTCTTCCTCACACAACCATTTGCCCTCAGCCTCCCCCACACTGTGAGAAGCAAGAGGGCCCTTGCCATACTGGCCATTGTGCCCTTGACCTTCAGCATTCAGGAACACTTCTGTTTGTTTCCTCTTTTCTCTCCTGAGTTGGGACTGAGCCAAGGGTACAGGAAGCAATAACTTGCAAACCCCCTCGTTTTGGCCAGAGGGCCTGGAAAAGGGGCCCCTGAAGACAGAGAGTTGGGGACAGTTAAGGTTTTGTGCTTTTTCTGTTTCTGTTCTTCTATCTTTGGGTGCCCACAGGCAGTGGAAAGCCTAAGAGAAACCTGTTCTACTGCCCAGAGGGGACGATGCCTTGGGGCCCAGCACATGGGGAGAACCCTGTGTCCTCTCTGCTGCTTTGCCCTGAGGACGGAGGCCCTGGAACTGGGGAAATGATACTGCAGCAGGATGACTAACACATCCAGAGAAATCCCGTTTCTTCTGGCCAGAAAGCCAGAAGGATAGGAAAAAGGACTCACAGGGAGGGGACAGGAGTGCGAGGGCGAACTCCAGAGAAGAGAGAGCTGGAGAAGGGGGTGTCCTGATTCTGCGTTTGTCCCAGTCACATCCTGAGCTGTGCTTGGGTGAGTCAGTCTCCAAGTGTTGAGAACCAGACTGTTACAAACCACAGCTCAAGCCCCAGACTAAGCCCTGCAGAGTGCAGGCATGGAACCCAAGCAGCACAGCAAAGCTTTGGAAAGGACCTGATGCTGGAGTCATTGCCCGAAGAATGCTCAGCAACACTGCAAAGACTGCCCGGTGAAAGAAAAAAACCTGAGCCTTTCTAAAGGACCCAGAATCTCACGATAGCATTCGAGCTCCAAAATGCAGTAAAAAAATATTTGGCATACGAGGGAGCAGAGATAAATGACTAACTCTCAGGAGAAAAGACAATCGATAAATGCCAACCTCAAGATGACACAGGGAATTATCAGACAGATTTACAGAGGCTATTTCAACTGTGACTGAGAAAATGAAGACAAATACTCTTGAAACAAACGGGAAGACAGAAGTTCTTAGGAGAAACATAGAAACCACAAGAAAGACACAAGTGAAGATTCTAGAATAGAAAAGTGTAATGACTGAAATAAAAAATAAACTGGATGGGCTCAAGAGCACCAAGGAGATGACAGAGGAAAGTGTCCCTGCAGTTAATGATCATACTATCTAATCTTGAGAACAGAGAGGAAAAAAATTAACAGTGCCTGAAAAGTTTGTAGGACCACATTAGAGTTCTAATGTTAATATTACTGGAGTCTTAGGAGAGGAGAAAGAAATCAAGGTAAAAGATATATTGAAAAAACAACAGCCACGAACTTCCTAAACTTGGTGAAAACCATATATTTACAAACCCAAGCAGAGCGGTCTACCTGGTTCTCCCTCCCTCTTCCCCGACCCCCATGCCTTACAGTGCATCCAAAGGGGAGAAAAATAAGGATGGGTAAAGTGAAGATTTAACTCCCCCAAATAAACAAATCAGAAGTAAACAAACTGCGGTGGGCTATCATCCTCTTAGGAGGCATCATAAGCAACTGTAGTTTTCAAATGTCCTCCCTAGGTCTAGCAGGACAGAGAGTCACTAGAACCACATCAATCAGTTTAGTTGATACTTTTACCTGTGCTGTTAGAAAGGGTTCTCCATACTAATGGATCCTCAATTGTTGGACAGAAAACAGGCAGGGTGAGGCCTAAGAGTTCTCAAATTTTTACTGGTTTTAAACCTAAAAGGATTTTGTAAAACCCTCTTGCACATTTTTAGATTGACGCATAAAAATTTTTGCCAAAATATGAATAGTTGCAATGAATATAACTGCCAACACCCTGTAAATATTGACATGTAATACTGAAATGATTTTATCACTCATCAAAATGTATTTGATGAAATCATCATTATTCATCTTAAGGGAATTCTTGGGCAGGCTGCTCTTTAATGGTCATAAATTTTGCATTATTCTACTTTCTCCTTGAACTTACATTTTTATTCTCCTTGCCTGAGAGAATTTGATCCTTGTTTTATATATTTTATACTTTAAGATCTTTTACTCATTACTCAATCATACTTTTCTGGACCAAAAACACCTATTCAAATTTTATTTTAATTCAGTGGTAAAAATTCTTTTTAAAAATTCTTCTGATATCATTGTTATTGTTATTAGAATTTAACATACCAAAACACAAATAACAAATTTGAACAAATGGTTTACTAAACATAAATTAAAATTAATTGTAAGGCGTTCTGGTTGGGGCCTGTTTGAGTTTGGCCAGAAGGTGCTTAGGACAACACCAGTAGGACCCCTGCCTGGAGCAGCCCTGCCTTCCTACACCCTGTGTTCATCTTGGGGCCTGTTTGAGTTCTGCCAGAAAGTGCTCAGGACACACCGGTGTGACTCTAGTCCAGAGCAGCCCTGCTCAGGACCAACCAGGGTAGGTTCCCCGCCTGGAGCAGCCACATTTACCTAAACCCCACATTCGTGTTGGGGCCTTTTTGAGTCCTCCCAGAAGGTAGATCTACATATTGGTAGGTTCAGATTTTCAACCTTGGGCCTGGAACCAAAAGGTAGAGCAGCAACATGAGGACCCAGGCAAAAAGAGCATCTGGAACAAGGTGATCATCAAAGAGTTAGTGACTGATCTGACCCTTTGACTTGCAGGGAAAAACCACCTGGAGAACTGTCTACCTGCCCCTCAGGAAACCTCAATTCAGAGACCCACAACGAGAGGTTCACATCTAACCCAAAACTCCCCTAAAAAGGATGCCACGGATAGGGGTCAAGATGAAAACCTTGAAAATATTATCAGTGATCTGATTGCTAAAAGGAACAATGAACTAAAAGAAGGTATAATGAAGGGACTGAGAAGACTGAGGAGATGAAAAACTCTATTATCAAAGAAATAGACTCACTCAAAAAGGAATAAACAGAGCTAAAATCTGCAGTCAATGACATGAGAGGAACCATGAAGAATTTAATAACAGACTAACTTCTGTAGAAAACAGAACCTCAGCTCTTGAAGAAAGAACTTCTGACAATGAGGACAGGCTGAGCAAGCTAGAGCGCACGGATGACAAACAAGAAAAAAAACCTCATAGAACATGATTAGAATTTTTAAAATGTCTGGGATAAAATGAGAAGAAATAATATAAGAGTAATTGGGTTACAGGAAGGAATTGAAACACAAACGAATGGGATACAGAACATTCTCAAGGAAATTGCTAAAGAAAATTTTGCCCATATAAAAATAGAGTAAGATATGCTCATCCAGGAAGCTTATAGGACACCCAATAGGCCGAATCCAATGAGAAGCTCCCCAAGACATGTCGTATTCAAAATGTACAACAGGGAAATCAAGGAAAGAATATTGAAAGCGGCAAGGGAGAAACACCAAATCACATTCAGAGGCAAACCAATCAGAATCACATCTGACTTTTCAGTTCAGACTCTGGAAGCGAGAAATCTTGGAAGGAGATCTTTCAACACCCAAATGAACACACCATGCAGCTAAGAATACTATACCCAGCAAAACTCAGCTTCAAATTTGAGGGGGAATTTAGAGGTTTTTATGATAAAACAAACTTGCAGCATTCGTGAACAGAAAGCCAGCATTACAAAGAATTCTCAAAGATAAACTCCAGATAGAAGAACAAGCTAACATTACTCAAAACCCACAGAGGAAATTCAATAAAGGTACAGGCTATCAACAGACAACTAAGACAGCACAGAATTTACTAATAAAACACAATGAATATGAACCACAACCACATAACAATTCTAACATTAAATGTGAATGGTCTCAATGCACCAATCAAAAGACACAGACTAGCAGATTGGATCAAAAAACAAAACCCAACAATATGCTCCTCACAGAAACCCACCTTACAGCCAATGACACCCACAGATTAAGGGTGAAAGGATGGGAAAAAATCTACCAGGCATATGGCCCAAGAAAGCAAGCTGGAGTTGTAATTCTTATATCTGACAAAGTGGATTTCAAACATAAATTAATCAAAAGAGATAAAGAAGGCCACTACATCCTAGTAAAGGGAACAGTACAATAGGAAGAAAGAACTATAGTAAATATATACTCTCCAAACACCAATGCCCCCAACTATGTGGAAAAATTACTCCAAGATATAAAAACCACTGTGGACCTCAACACAATAGTACTGGAAACTTTAACACTCCTCTATCACCAATAGGCAGATCATCAAAGCAAAGAAACAATAAAGAGATCTGCAGTCTAAACAACACCATAAATCAAACACACTTTACAGACATTTACAGAATATTCCACCCCAAATTGGCAGAGTATAACTTCTTCTCAGCAGCACATGGATCCTTCTCCAAAATAGATCATATTCTAGTTCACAAAGGAAATCTCAGCAATTGTAAAAAAATAGATATTATTCCGTGCATCCTATCAGACCATGATGCCATGACCCTAATAATTAAAAGCAAAAACCAGGGCACAAAACACACATATATGTGGAGACTGAATAACACCCTATTAAATGAAGAAGGGATCCAAGAAGACATGAGAACAGTAATTAAGGAATTCTTGGAAGAGAATAAGAATGAAGACACAACATACCGAAACCTCTAGGACAGCATGAAAGCATTCTTAAGGGGAAAATTTATTGCATTGAGTGTCCACATTAAGAATTAGGAGAGGGGCTGGAGCGGTGACTCAGCGGTTCCCACGCTTGCCTGGCATGTATGAGGACGTGAGTTCAAACCCCAGCACCACGTACACAACAAAGTATTGGAGCAATGAAGGGCATATGAAAAACTAAATAAAATTGACTCTCCCTCTCTTTCACTGTCCCTATCTTCCAAAAAAAAAAAAGAATTAAGAGAGATCCTAACAAATAAGCTTATGCTCCAACTCAAATCTCTACAAAAGGAAGAACAGTCTAATTCCAAAGCCAGCAAAAGCAGGAAATAATTAAGATCAAAGCTGAAATCAATGAAATTGAGAACAACAACAACAAAAAAGACTAAAAAGAACTGATAAAACAAAGAGCTGGTTCTTCAAAAAAATAAATAAAATTGACAGACCCCTAGCTAATCTAACTAAAAGAAGGAGAGAATCAAAACCAATCAACAAAATCAACTAATATACAAAATTTACAAAGAACTCAAAAAATTCAATAACAAAAACACAATCCAATCAATAAATGGGCCAGAGAGCTAAACAGAAACTTCTCAACAGAGGACACTGAGCAAGCCAATGAATACATGAGAAAGTGTTCTAAATCACTGGCAATCAGAGAAATGCAAATCAAAACTACCTTAAAATTTCACCTCTCTCCAGTGAGAGTGGCAAAGATGAAGAATACAAACAATAACAAATGCTGGAGGGATTGTGGGGAGATAGGAACACTAGCACACTGTTGGTGGAATTGTAGACTGGACCAGCCACTCTGGAAAGCAGTGTGGAGACTCCTCAAAAACTAGGGTGGTTGGATCCACAATACGATCCAGCTATCTGTCTTCTGGGTATTTTCCCAGAGGAGTTAGAATCACATTACAGCAACACAGCAAAATCTATGTTCATAGCAGCTCAATTTACAATGGCTAAGTTATGGAAGCAATCTAGATGCCCCTCACTGGATGAATGGATCCAAATGCTCTGGTATATATATATACACACACACAATGGAGTTATGGAGTTGTACTCAGCTATTAGAAACAATGATATTGCATCCATTGAAGGTAAACGGATGGCACTGGAATAAATCATGCTGAGCGAAGTTAGCCAAACCCAGAGAGTCAAGGGCCGAATGGTTTCCCTCAATTGTGGAGGCTGGAGCTAAACCCAGGCTTGGGAGTAAGGTAGACAAACTCATGTATTAGATCCACAGGACAAAAATGCAAACTGTTAATATCTATGAGATCCAGTTGCAGGACACTTCATAAGATATTTGAACAAGCTGTGCTGCACACCTGTTCAAAAAAATGTTTAATCCCACTGTCAAATATTTTGAAGATACCAAGAAACGATAGGAAGGGAGGAGAAGGGGAAATATTGGAACTGAGATAGAGAAGGTACATTCCAAGCAGTTGTAAGTATCTTTCTATATACTACAGTCACATATATAAAAAGTGATCTTCATAGGTAAAAGAACTATGTCACTGTATTTGGGGTTTTTAGGTATAGTATTGGATCTAAAAGAAAGGCAAGGGATCTGGGATGGGATGAGGGAGGTAGAGGGGTGTGAGGGAATAGTGAACAAACTGTATTGCTGAATTGTGTGCATCTAGGATATGTGACAACAAATCTCATCATTATGTAAAACTATGATGCACTAATAAAATATATATGTGAAAAAGGGAATATGGGGTGTATTTTGATAATGTGGTTAATTAGTTGGTCTTCGTGAACATTCGTGGAATAACTGGTTTCACTTAATAGGTCCACTTATGAAACTAGCCCATGGTAAAAATTGGTTCTTCTCAAAACAATTTTTCTTTGAAGAGATGCTACATGTAGCTTCTAACCACCACTTCATATGCTTGGTTTAGAGCTATTTTCTTTGTGTACCATCAAAGCATTAGCATCAATGGTGAATGGTAACAATATCCAGCCAAAAATGAGTTGTGTGGCTATCCCCACAACTTAAACAAAGGGGGTGAGGGAGAACGCATGTGCTACATTTACTCAGCTTCCCTTTAACTGAAGCTTTTAAACTAAGATTGATAGAAAACAGTGTTTAGGGAGAAATAATGCATACCGATTTATATAAACTGCTATTCGTTGTATTTTTTTTTGTATTAGCTTTAAAAAAAAAGAGAAAGAGAGCAACAAATTTTATTTAGCTTTTCGTGTGTCTTTCATTGCTCCAATCCTCGTTGTGTACGTGGTGCTGGGGTTTAAACTCACATACTCATACTGTAACCACAGAGCCACCGCTCCAGCCCCTTGCATTTGCTTTAATGAACAGATATGCCTATTTATTTTGTGGTACCCTACCATTAAATGACACCATCATTTTTTTTTCTGCTTAAATAAATTCAAATTCTTGTGACCTACAAAAAAGTAATAATTTTAGCTGGACAGTCCTCTCTTGTGAGCACTTTTATTGTTCAATGATATTGTGCTTGGGTGGTTCAAGGCTGAGCATCAATTTCACTCATAATCATTTTTTAAAAAATCAATGTAACGGTGGAAGTGTAAATGGAGGGTGAAATGGATGACGAAGTTTGTTACAAAAATGTCATTCATTGAACTCCTCTTGAGTTACATGCTTGTCATCTTGCGGTGCTGAAACGGTGAAAACTATTTCAGTTATCAGTGTACGGATAAACTGGCAAGGACAACGCTGGTGAGCATCCTACCAGCTCCTCTGTCACCCCAGTGGTTGCCTGTAATGAGGCTGTTTTACAGCTCCACAGGAATAGAAGCTACCTTGTCAGAACCTGACAGTAAGGCAGAGCCCGCCTATCTCTCAGGAGATTGATGCTGACTCTAGTTGTAAAGGGAAGGTTTTAAACGTTCATTTTTATTTGTATGAGCATCATGATTTTAGCCTGTTTTAAAGTTTATCTTTAACTTCAGTTTACACTTTGTCTAGATTGACCATCTGTTGTTGTTTTTTTTTTTGAAGAGAGAGGGACAGTGAGAGAGAGAGACAAATAATTTCATTTAGTTTTTCACGTGGCTTTCATTGCTCCGATATTGTTGAGTACGTGGTGATGGGGTCTGCACCCGCATACTGGTGCATGCCAGGCAAGCATCATAACTACTGAGCCACCTCTCCAGCTGCCTATTTTGTTTTTTTAAAAAGAAAGATCTAGCAAACATGGGATTTGCAAAAGGATCTGTGGTTAGGCATTAGAATCATCCCCCTCCTTACCCATAAAATTTAACTAATGTTCTGAAATGTCCCTGTTTTGCTCTTACAAGCCTCTAAATATTCATTCTCTTGTGCAAGACAAGTCCCTAACATGGGTTAAGAGTCAGAACTTTGAGTACAAGGGATTAGCAGGATGAATGGGGCGTGGGGATGCAAGTAGGAGAGAGTGATAATGGGAAAGGAGGCGAGAAAGAGAAACTGGCTCTGTTGTAGGGCGCTCAGGAGGACTGGTCTAGAGGAAAGTGCACGTGAGAGGTGAGGAGGGAGCCAGTTTCTCAAAACACTCGAACACGGGGCTGGAGCGGTGGCTCCGTGGTTATGGTGCTTGCGGGGCATGTGCAAGGATGCGGGTTCAAACCCCAGCACCATGGACACAACAAAGTGTCAGAGCCACAAAGGCCACATGTAAAACTAAATAATATTGATTCTCTCTTTCTCCTTTTCTCTCACTGTCCCTCTCTCTTAAAAAAAAATACACACACACACACAAATAAAAATGCACTCAAGCACGGGCTTTGGGGAGTCTGTATGACAAACACACAGTGTGAGGACAGCACTGCAGTCCCATCTTGCTCTGTGACCGATGTCATCCATCCTTGCATGATGCTCATGCGAGCTTAATTTCTCAGTGCAGGAGCTGGGACCTTCAGGGGGGGGGTGACCAGGTCACAGTAGCACCCTTGCAATGGATTCACACCTTTATCGAGAGGAAAGTGGGTGCTAGGCATGCAGATATGAGAAAGGCCACCCCTGCTCGGCCCCTTGTGCACGCGCTGTCACCGTCAGCAGAACGTCACTCTTGGGTGGCAGGTAGTAAGGAGCAGTGCCAGGCCAAGGAAGGATGGAGCTGGGCCACGGGGTTTCTTTGAAATTGCCTTTAATGAACAATCAAGTAACATGTAGAACAGCCACAAGTGTACTAGCCCTGAGAATAAACAGGTGGAAACACGGGAGCCAATTCAGGAATATGTCATAAGGAAAGAGCAACGGGGCCAACTCCCCACAGGGTCAACGAGGGCATGTGCAGTTGGGATTTGTGGTCCAGTTTCTCAGCACATCTCAGAAGGGAAATTTCATTGGAAAGGGAGGTGCAGTAAGACAAAGTGAGTCCGATCATGGACCCCCACAAGTTAACAAGTTAACTGTAGACAAAGCTCCCTGAATGAGATGGTCACCACAACAGCTCTGAATTTACATTTTCTTATGTCAGGACGCAAGAACCGAGGCTTTGAGATTCAGCTCCCCATTCACCTGTGACAGCATGAGGCCCTCACTAGATGTAGCTCCCCAATCTTGAAATCCCCAAAACTGTGAGCCAAAGTACATCTCTTTTCTTTATAACTTATCCAGCCTCCGGTTTTTATTATAGCAACACAGACTATGAAACAACCTTAGTTCTCTACCATCTGAGACTTATTTTCATTAGCAAGCCTCTGTTTAAATGTTTCCAATTATTGAAGAAATGTAATTAGATCATCTGCCACCATTCATTCCCCAGGAGTCTTAATGAAGGAAGAGGCCTTTCTGAAGCAAGATGGAAGAAGGGAAGTGGAGGGTCTTCCTCAGAAGAAACTCTGGACACCCTAATCACCGCCCAAAGCCCTCTAATTCCGGTACCTCGGGGTGAATGGCTCAATGTGGGAATTAGGGGAGGACGTGAACATTCAGACATAGCAGTTTCCAAACCATCCCATATGATGGGCATCCCCGACTACACTGCAGCTTATGACCGAGACTGCACGTGAGGTGCGCCACTTGGAAGCCAACACAACCCACTTCTGGAAAATCTGGCCAGTTTCCTTCATGGGGCCCAATCTGACTGCTCCCTGTTGCCAGAGAGTAAAATAACGAATTTATCTCAAAAGAACCTAATAATTCTTCCGCAAATGAAACTAAATGGAAACGAGAAAGGAAACCGCAGAGCCCTGGAGAGTGACCTTCCGGCTCCGTCATCATCATCTGCTCACTGTGTCTTCCTTCACTGATACTCGTTTTTGCAGGCCCCGTGACACAAAGTGATCACTGGACATGGAGGACATGAACATGTAATTAATGGATCCCAGAGTTTCTCCGGATTTCCATTTGGAATAATACAAGGGTGGGCCGAGGTTTCTTTCTCATGAAACTACATGGAGGTCTAGACACAAGATGGCCAATGCTGTCCTGTGTATTAGCAGGCCCACCTTGGGTGTCTCTGGCTCTTAACCTCTGCAGGGATTATTTTCCTTATAGCACAGCCACTCACACCACCTCACTTCCTTTTTCGTCTCCTGGACCCCTCCTGCTTTTTAATCTCCATCCTATCAAAGCAAACATTAAAACAGACTTTTATATTGTAGAGTGGCCTTTAAATCCTGGGAGCTGGGGGCTCAGAGGACTCTCAAAGTTTACCCCGTTCTTCCACTCATCAGAGTGTGACATTTTAAGAAGCAGGGACTATCGCACCTTCTTCCCTTGGCAGAGAGGAAAATGAGAAGCCAGGGTTATTAGGCAGGGCAGGCGAAGACTCTATTCCTTAGTCAGACTTTCTGCTTTTATGTTATTTTATTTTTGTACTGGGGATTGAACCCAGAGACACTTAACCAGTGTACCACATCCCCAGCCCTTTTATTATGAGACAGGATCTCGCTAAGTTGCTTAGAGCCTCAGTAAGTTGCTGAAGCTGGCCTTGAACGTGCGATCCTCCTGCCTCAGCCTCCCAAGTCGCTGGGATTACAGGCGTGTGCCACCGTGCCCGGCAGAAATTCTGCCTTTAGATAGCTTTCTCTAGCTCTTCCTATGTAGGGACGGACACTTAGAGGGGAAAAAATCTACTGAATAATTTCTCAGAAGAAGAAGTCATGTTTTCCTTGAGTTGAAAAAGTATAAAGAGAAAAACAAAGCAAGATGGAATTCCCCTGGACAGAAAAATTCACGTTTGGGGCTGGAGCGGTGGCTCAGCGGTTTTGGCGCTTGCCTGGCAAGCATGAGGACCCGGGTTCAAACCCCAGCACCATGTACACAGCTAAGTGTTGGAGCAATGAAGGCCACGTGAAAAACTAAATAAAGTTGTTTCTCTCTTTCTGTGTCTCTCTCACTGTCCCTCTCTCTTTATAAAAAGAAAAAAGAAAAGTTCACATAATAAAATGGCAAATGGAAGATTTCACTTGCAGGAGGTACCTAAAATAGGCAAAATCAGGCAGGCAGAAAGTGGAATGGTCTGGGAGAGAGGAGATGGGAGCTGTCATTTAATGGGGAAAAAGTTCTGGGGATGGGTGATAATTGATGGTTGTACAACAGTCTAGACATACTTAAGGCCACTGAACCGTACTCTTAGGGATGATTAAGATGGGGGCTGGAGCAGTGGCTCAGTGGTTATGGCGCTTGCCTGACATGCCCAAGTATGCAAGTTTGAACCCCAGCACCACATACACAACGAAGTCTCTGAGCAACGAAAGCCACGTGAAAAACTAAATAAAATTGATTCTCTCTCTCTCTCTGTCCCTCTCTCTTAAAAAATGATTAATATGGGGAATTTCATGTTCTGTATCTTTTATCACAACAAAAACAACATTTTTAAATTTTGCCTTATAATGGGTCGTTCTGAGCTTACCCCATTCCTAAGTAGAATTATCTTATCAACTGCAGAAGCTCACAGCCTGAATCAGGTGCCTAGAAGCAGCCCAAGGCAAAAGCACCAGCTAATCAATCGACTTCCTGTTACTACAATGACCACACTAAACCACAGGAGAGACTCTGGGCCACAGCAGGATTCACAGACATGGGAAGTTCTGGTGAAGGTCAGGGACCCCTCCTGCACCTTGCTTGAAGCACTGTCCCTTCTGTTTAATAGAGTTGCCCTGTCTGTCCTCAAACCAGGCAGCGTAAGAGGAGGAAGAGGCTCACAAGTCACTGGATTATGAGGTCACCGTGTGAGACTCACCAGTGAACTTTAAATGAGTGCTTTTCCACACTTCCTAAGATATCAGAAAACATTAGAATTGGAATTTAAACAGATGAGAAGTCAGAATCCCAGAATCCAGTCACTTCACCTTGGGTTAGAGGAATGAACAAGACAGCTACATGCTATCAATGTGTAAGACAAGGGGGAACCCTCCCTTCCTCCCTTCCTCCCTTCCTCTCTTTCATTCTTTCAGCCAGTAAAATATCTGTTACCTTCCTGTTCATGTAGACCTGCTGAAGCACAGGAGAAAAATCCTTTAAAGCACAAAACATGGGAGCCTGAACTCAGATGCCTGTCAAAAGGAAATGGCTAATAAACGGTGGATGGTGCTAGAGCGGTGGCTCAGTGGTAACGGTGCTTGCCTGGCAGTGCAAGTATGTGGGTTCAAATCCCAGCACCCACGTACACAGCTAAGTGTCTGAGCAACGAGGGCCATGTGAAAAACTAAATAAAAATTGATTCTCCGTGTCTCCCTCTCCCTCTCTCACTGTCCCTCTCTTTAAAAAAAAAAATGGCGGAATATTTGCCAAAATGCATTATATAACTCCAAATAACAATATGGGGTGATCTCAGTGGCTTAATGTTGAGCTTAAAGCAAGTGAAATTAGCTGGGCATGGTGGTGCACGCCTGTAATCCCAGTGACTCAGGAGGCTGAGGCAAGAGGATTGCAAGCTTGAGGCCAGCCTGGGCAACTTTGCAATACCCTGTCTCAAAATTAAAAAATAAATAAGAAGGGTTGGGTTGTAGTTCAAGGGGTAAAGCACTCCTGGGTTCCATCCCTAGGACCAAAAGGGAAAAAAGATAAAGAAGAAAGAAGGTGAGATTATATATAACCTTTCAATAAACCAAAAACAATATGTTGTTCAGGAATTCATGCATGTCCTAAAGCTGTTTTACAGTTAAACCAGGGAATGATTAACACAAAATGCAGGGTTGGCAGGGACATAGAGAATGGCACAGGGGAGGGACACAGAGGTGAAATAAGGCAGGGGACAATCTAGTTCTTCCGCCCCCAAGCCTCTGCTTTGTCTCCTTCAGAGCCTTATTGACATATACTTCACATACGATGATGTTAGTACATTCACAGACACACGCAACCAGTGCCACAGCTCAGGAAGAAATGCTGCAAGCTTTATCACCCCCTAACCAAAACCCACCTCCAAGTCCAGCCCCAAGGGACAGCTAATCTACTTTCTATCAACTAATCTACAAATGTTCTTGCTCTAAGCATTTTCATTTGAATGGATCACATAATATGTGGCCTTTTGTGACTGATTTCTTTCACTCAGCATGACATTTGCAAGGTTCACCCCTGTTGACGTAGCAACACTTCATTCCTTTTTATGGCTGAATAATATGCCATTGTGTGGACAGACCCTTTTTCTCTAACCAGTCCTCAGTTGATGGACATGTGGGTTGTCTCTGCCTTTTGGCTTTTACGAATGGTGCTGCTATACAAGCATCTGATACAGGTTGTTTTTTTTTTTTTTTTTAAGAGAAGGACAGAGAGAGAGAGAGAGAGAGAGAGAGAATCAATTTTTATTGAGCTTTTCACATGGCTTTAGTTGCTCCAACACTTCTTAGCTGTGTAAGTGGTGCTGGGGTTGGAACCCACGTACTTGTGCATGCCAGGCAAGCACCGTAACCACTGAGCCACTGCTCCAGACCCATACGTACAGGTTTTTGTGTATGCATGTTTTCACTTACAGAATTGGTGGATCATAGGGCAGTATTGCTTAACTTAACTGCCCAAATGGATTCTGGAGCAAATGCAACATTTTACGTTCCGTGAGCCCTGTCTGAAGCCTCCAGTTCTTCCACATCTTCACCCACCCTTGTCATTATCCTAACTCTTCTATGCAGTCGTGTCAGCATGCATCAGGAGATGTGCTCTGTGGGTTTGATTTGCATTTCCCTGATAAATGATCCCACTGAGCATTGTTTCATGGATTTATCAGTCATTTGTATAACTTCTTTGGAGAAATATCTATTCAGATACTTTGTCCATTCTTAAATTGGATGATTCATCTTTTTTATTATTGAGTTTAAAAGGATCTTTATATATTGTGGATACAAGTCTCCTTTTGAATATGATTTTTAAATTTTTTTTCCCACTTAGGAAGCTAAATTTTCACAACTATCTAGTTCTTAAGCCCTAGTTTTAAAGTGGTGATGGGCTCATAGGCATACGCTTGAATATAATGCTCACAAGTTATGTAGACTTATTAACATAATATTTTATGTACAAAATATTACATAATTGATGAATTAAATAGAAAACAAAACATCATGCATAAACTTAAATGTTCAAAACAAAATAAAACACCATAATGCCCAAAATAAGTTAATACTCTTCTTGAAGGTGTTTAACTTACTCCAAGGGTATAATTTCAGCATTTAGAAAACCTAGCCCATTAATTCTTTCAAATGGTTCCTCTCTAACTCAGGGTGGGCAGAACTGCAGATAATGCCAGAAGGACCAATCTACTTCCTTCTCCCCTCCTGTGTCTGCATTTCCCCCCTCCCCTCAGTTAAAAATAGTCTTTTACATTTTTTTAATGCTGGGGGGAATAATAATATTTCCCTAATGGTGAAAATGACATGAACTCCAAACAGCAAAATCCACAAATAAGATAAAACAGGGCTGTAGCACTCCTTGGTATGTTGTGCTTGGCTGCTTTCAACCTATAATAGCAAAACCCAGTCATTACTAAAGAATCCACATGACCAGCAAGGCCTACCTATTTACTCTCCGGTTCTTTACTCGAAAAGTCAAAGGACTTCTTGTTTCAATGAACCAAGAAGCAAACACCTACTTCCTATTAGCAAAATTATCTTTATGATTTCCCAACATCAACTTCTTATTCTCTTTGTACATAGTTCTATGACCCTTTGATTCTAATTTTACTATGGATTTTTAGATTTGGGCTTTCATGGAGAAATAGGCTTTTCGTGCAAATTTGTAGTATGCTGAAGTCATGCCCTGGCCACAAACTATTCATTGGATTATTTTCACAAATTTATATTGCTTATTCACAATAAGTAAATTACCGTTTAGTGCTGTTCCCACCCCAACACCCTTCTTGCCCTCAATATGCTTACAGTCTAATTAGATTCTAATGACCATCATTTCCCCAAAGGTCACGGTGATCTTGCCCAAAGTGAACTTAGACATTGAAGCAAGAATTCTGAAGCATTCCTTACATTAGGAGCAATTCGGACAAGCAGAAGAGAGAATGCTCTACAGTTGTGGTGACCGGTGGTGCCTGAGCCCCGCAGGCTTCTGCAGTCCCCTGACCACACAGCCAAAGGTCCTTGACTTTTCTGCCAAGTGTTCATCCCCACTTAGGCTGTTTGGACCTAACCCGGCTTCAGGGTCCTACATGTCGCCTCTATTTGCCCATCTCAACGAACGCACGGATTCAAGCACTGCTCAAACTTGCGGCAGCTCGGTGGTGCTGATGAGAAGCTTCTCCTCTGCACCCCAGGTCACGGGCCCTCCAGCTGAAGGCCTGGCGGCTGCTTTGTGAACAACCCTCTACCCGAAGCAGTACGGGCGCGGGTACCGTTTTCGGAGCGGCCCCTCCGTGCCTCAGTGGCTTTGCATTTTGTAGAAGTGACTCATCGCCAGCTCGGTTTCCTTCCAGCACTTTCTGATGGGGGTGGCTCTGGTCAGCTCCAGCAAGGACACGCAACCCTGAGCCCCCACGAGGGTCCCAGCCCGGCGGTGGAGACCCCTCAAAGTTAGACTGGCCCGGGCCGCGGCGATTCTGGGTGGGCAGGCCGCTGTCCCCGCCGGTACCCGCCGGCCCCCGCCCGCCCCCACCTTCGGAGCTGCGGAGCCCGGAGGCGCGGGCGCAGCGCGCGGCTGCGCTGACCCAGATGGGCCGTCCGCGCCCGGGCCGGATCGCCGCATCCCGGAGCCCGGAGACCTCCGCCCCCGCGCCGCCTTTATTCCCCGCCGCGCCCGGGTCGCCCGGCACCGCAGCCGGTGGGCGCAAGCGGCCCGCGCCCCGGCACCTGCGCCCGCTTCCCCGCGCGCCTGGGTTACCTGCTCCGGTGCCGGGTCCTGTCCGCGCAAGGCGGCGCCGACTGCGGCCGCTGGCACCCTCCGCCCGCCTGCCCTCGCCGCGCCCGCTCCTCCTCCCCCGAACGCGAGGCAGTCACGCTGCTCCCGGGGAGAGTCGCCGGCTTCCGGAGCTCCAAATACAGACGCGCGGGGAGAGGGAGGGAGGGGAAGCCGCCGGGGCGAGCGTGCAATAAAGGGGAGCCGCGAGCGGCGGGGACAGCAGAGGAGGGGCAGATGGCCGGGAGCGGGGAACGGAGGTGGGGGAGGCAGGGGCAGCGGAGGCCGACTGCCTGCCAAGCGCCAGGCTGCGAAGCCAGGGAATCCGTGGGTCGGCTGAGTGCGAAGAAGTCGGGAAAGATCTGGAGGCTCCTGGCTGAAGGAGGCACAGATAGGTTGGGTCCCCAAAGACTTCTGCAGAGAAATGGGTAACGGGTCCTTAGGAAGCAAGAGACTGGCCTGGGTGTAGTCCGGATATAAGGACAAAGGCTGTGGGTGGGGGGCCGGTGTCTAACCTTTAGCTAGGCGGCACAGCAGATGCACATCTGTCTTGTAACAATATTTTAAAAAGTGTTACTTGTACGGTAACTTTAAAAAGTTGCCTGATTATTTAAAAACAAACGTAACCAAATCCAATCTACTTCTTGACATGGCTATTGTAGCCATTTCCCTTTTTATATAGAGATTATGATTACAGAATTGGACACGATCCTCTTTTTTATTATTAGATGGAAAGCATTGATTTTCAATTTTCATTGGAGTGTATTTCAATCTGAAAAAGTGGACTTGAACCTCTTCATTGAATGAATGCCAGAAAAATAATGGCAGTCAGGGGGGTGGGATGTGATTGATATATTCTTAAAGAAAATCTGCAAGCACAATCATGAAGATGAGTCTCTGAAGAGCAAGCATTTTGCCAATGCTAAAGCCGCGTCTCACTCAGTTCTATGCATTACAAGGCTTATTCCCCATAGGTCATAACTCAAGTGAAGGTCATTTCTATTGTGCATTGCTCCTCACCAGCGAGCCTCTTTGCTCCCTTAATTTGGAAAAAAGGAAAACCAAATGACATAAACATTTATCAATGAATGTATATACTGAATAAAGTCAGAGCCAGCCAAACCCCGTCATGCACATACTCTGCATATAGTAGATGTTCAATAAATTTATATTGAATTCCACAGGGATGGTTGGATGGATGGACAGACAATTATATGCACGTTTAGAATATATGTGTTCCAAGAATGCAGAAAGTAATACATCAATAGCAACCAACTTGTAAACTTCCAAACATCCATTTTAACATGACTAAATTTTTATGTATTAGCTTCAATAAACATTAATAGAGAGGCTCAAGTGGTGGCTCAGTGGTTTGAGCACTTGCCAGGCATAGACATGAGGACCCAGGTTGAAACCCTAGTTTCATACACACTCAGTGTCAGTCAGAGAAACAATGGCCAGATGAAAAAATAAAGTTGATTCTCTCTTTTGCTTGCTCTCTTCCTCTCTCCCTCTCTCTCTACTAAAACAAAATTAATAGAGGATTTCCTTTTGCTAAATATGGTCATCACTTTATCTACGGGGGAGCCTGGTATATGAAATGGTATGGTACTTGCATGTAATTGATGCACATTCTTCCGTATACTTATAATACCCAATACAATGTAAATGCCCAGCAAATACTTATAATGCTGTATTGATCAGGGAATAACGACAAGAAGAAGGTCTGGTTGCCTTTACTACAGTCACAGTTTTCTTCCAAATATTTCAATCCACAATTCATTGAATCCATAGATGCCAACCCTACAGAGATACAGGAGGGCAGACTGTATATTTTGTAATAGCAAGGACCTGTCTCAAATTAAAAAATAAAAAAGAGCTGGGAATGTGGCTCAGTGTAGCGAACCCCTGGGTTCAATCCCCAATTTAAAAAAAATCAAAAAAAATTTCAGGGGTGGCACATAAAGATAGAGTCCGTATTTGTTGAGAACAATTTCTTTTACAGGAGTAGTTCTGAAGGCAGTGGAATTGGAAGATAGCAAAGATGCTGGACTTTTCTACAACTCGTCTGTTCTCGGATTCCAACCGGACCCTGCCTTCCTGTTCTGTGGATGATCTCTGACGTTAATTTCTACTTCTTCAGCTTTCCCCCCTCTGCCTCAAGGTTTCTCCTCTTCTCTCCCCTGTCATTTATTATGTATTCATTTTGATGTCCCTGTCCTTGCCAAAGCTAAGAATATGCTCTTCTTTTTCTGCTTGGACCTTTACTCCTGCATTGGGGTCTCGTCTTCCTCTTCACTGCATTGTTCCTGAATCACTTTGCAGTTTCACCACCCAGGCTGTTCCCAAGAGCTGACAAGGCAGTGCCCACACGGGGAAGAGGAGGACTCCATCACTGGAATGGTCCGACTGTGAATGGACTATTTCATATGAGAGGTTTTTTCCCTAGAATCTTGACAGAGTAGGTAACCCAGGTCTTCAAAATTCATTGTCTACAAAGTTTCTGTATCAGGTAGAATTCAGGCTCAGAACCTACTGAGATCCTTAGTCTATGTGCTGCTATCACCCAATACCTCTGACTGGGCAATTTATAAACACTAGAAACTTATTTCTCACAGTCGTGGAGGCTGGTAAGTCTAAGATCAGCAGACAGAAGGCTCTGCTCTCTGCCTCCAAGATGGCACCCTACTGCTGCTTCCTCACATGTAGGAAGACGATGGTGGCACCTTTGGCCTGTCATAAGCATGCTAATTCCACGCACAGGGGTAGAGCACTCGTGACTTAATAGGTCCTCCCAACAGTCCACCTTGTAACACTGTCACATTGGGTTTTAGATTCCAATGCATGCGTTTTGGAGGGACACATACATTCAAACCAAGAGCACCTGCGTATCAGTGTGACCCAGGGAGGGCTGATCATCCGAGTTGGCTTGGTGAAAATCTCATCCCTAAAGCAGCGTATTGAATAGGAACAAATGAACCCAGATAACCCCTCTTTGCGAAGCAGCAGCAGTCACACTGGCACGTGGAGAGAGGTTGGGCCTCTGAATTTCAGACTGTGTCCAAATGAGAAGCTGCTCTTCCCACCCGGCTGCGGGAATTACCAAGACCAGATTGTTGGCTCACACTGCCTCGCCGTGATCCCACTTGCCCTCCTGGTGTGCTTTCTAACTGGCAAGTGGAAAATGCCCGATAGATCCAGTGTTCCTTGTCCCTAAGGAGCAGGGGTGATGGTGAGATGATGTGCCTCCACCGACATGTCTGTTCTGGAGTCTAAAGTTCTGAAGAACACGTTACCAGTACACTCTGGGAGTTTGTGTTTTATTTTAATAACTCCACAGCGGAAATTTATCAGTAGATAATTTTATCAGTAGCTAATAAATGTTCTTCACATTTGTCCTACAAAATCGTCAATGATTTACTGTGTTCCACACATTCTAGGTACTGAGCAAACAGGATAAAAATGCAGTTGACACTCGGATCCAGTTTCCACATCCCAGGATGCAATCAGCCATGGAACTAAAATATCTTCTAAAATAATTGTGATCCCAGTGGCTCTGGAGGCTGAGGCAGGAAGAGCGCAAGTTCAAAGCCAGCCTCAGCAACTTAGCGAGGCTCTGAGTAACTTAGTGAGGCTCTGAGTAACTTAGTGAGAGCCTGTCTTAAAATAAAAAATAAAAAGAGCTGGGGATGTTGCTCAGTGGTTAGCACTGCTGTGTTTAATACCTGGGCGGGGGAGTGTCTGTGGGGTGTAGTGGAGTACTTTCTCTCATGGTTCCCTAAACAATACAATATAAAACGATCCATGTAGCATTTACATTATGTTAGGTCTTAAAAGCAATCTGGAGATGATCTAAAGTAGGCAGGAAGATTTGTGTAGGTGAGATGCAGATACTGTAAGAGACTTGATCATCCTTAGATTTTGGTGTTTCAGAGATCTTGGGACCAATCCTGCATGGATACTAAGGCACCACTGTCATCAATAAATTTATCAAGCATTTAGCATGTGCCAGGCTCTGTTCTAAGCTGTTATATGTACCACCTCACCACCTTATGGGTTGGGTACTGCTCTTCTTCTCACTTTATAAAAGAGGAAAAAGACACAGAGAGGTTTATTAGTCATTTGGGCAAGATCACAATAGCCCAATATGAGATGGGATTTGGACACAGCAGTCCAATTTGACTCTGTGCTCTTAATTACTACATTGTACAGAAAGAAATAGGCATTCTGAAAATGCCTAATCGATACCATCACCAACAGCTACTACAGTGTTAGATATCGCACAGTGGTTTGTGTTATCACCTAGAGTCAAGCTGGAAATAAAAACAGAGATGTCCTGCCTCTGTTGAATTGATGCAGTAGGGATGAAAAGGCCTAAGGAAAGAGGAAGAACTTTACACAGCTGTCCCTTCCCATCCACAGATTGGTTCCCAGACCCCTGCAGAGCCTCAAAGTTCAAGACCCACGCACACCCCCCCCATAGACTTTGAATGATCTCTAGATTGCTTATAATGTCCAGAGAGACGTAAATGCCATGCTGCGGTTGTCACACTGAATTGTTTAGGTGAAAGGACAGGGACAGAGTCTATACCTGTTCAGAGCAATTTTAAAAATATTTCTGATCCACATTTGGATGAGGCGGTAGAACCAGAGGACGGACAGAGCTGACTCTTTACCTCAGGGCCAGCTGTATAACGAGGGCAGGGCAGGCGAGTAACAGTCTTAAGTTCACCCTATGGTCAGCCTTGCAGATTTCTCTGCAAAATACAAACTCCCTGGGCAGAAGTAACAGCAAGTCACTGGCTGGGGAAAATGAATTTTTTAAATTCTTTTCTCAAAGCAGGAACCAGGTAGCTCAACTTCCATATTCTGACCCTTCTCTCCACTGGAGAAGAGCCTGGAAGTTCATGCCAGAAGACCCTGGAAACTTTTTAAGTAGCTCCAATTTTTGCCAGATGAAGACCCTACCCTTTTTATTTTTTTTTATGTTTTCTTTGTTAGTATATTTTTCTTAACTGCTTTGTCATTTTTATTATTTTTTTAATTTTTTTTATTTTTGAACAACCATACAAATTTTTAACAAAATAATATAAAATGTGTATATATTCTGGATATTGCAATTACCCCCAGGAGTGCCCCCCCCAATTACCCTCCCTTATCCCACCCTTTCCCTTCCCACA
>PVKS010022438.1:0-33720 GCA_004027875.1 Aplodontia rufa | reverse complement strand
AACAGAGATACCAAAGAAACTATACTAAAAGCAGCAAGGGAGAAACGCCAAATCACATTCAGAGGCAAGCCAATAAGAATTGTATGTGACTTCTCAATCCAGACACTGGAAGCCAGGTGGATTTTTGACAATAACAGAATTTGTTATTTTAATTTCATATGTGAGTGTCAATTTTTTTTTAAATTCATGTCTCATTGGTAATTGAGTGTTCTGTAATTCTGTCTGTGATACCCGCCCCCCTCCCTTGTGGTGTCGGAGACTGAACCTAGGGCATTGCACATGCCAAGCCCATGCATGCTCTATCACTGATCTACTTCCTCAACCTGTTCCTAAATTTTTGATACTGCAGACTACTGGTTCCTTTCCTGCCACAGTATATATTTTGTTGAAAAATACTACAGAGCTAGGCATGGTGACACAGGCCTGTAATCCCGCAATTTGGGACTAAGGCAGGAGGATCTCAAGTTTGAGCCCAGCCTGGGCAATTTAGTGAGAAGCTATCTCAAAATAAGAAATTAAAAGGGTTAGGGATATAACTCAGTGGTAGAATGCCCCTGGGATCAATCTCCAGTATTACAAACCAACAAAAATCTAAGGAATATCTGAGAAAATAATTCTTTCCCTTAAGAGAAAAGTATCTTGGGGCTGGAATATGGTTTAGTGATACAGCATGTGCTTAACATGCGTGAGGCCCCAGGTTTAAGCTCTAGCACAAAGGAGAAAGAAGGAGGGAAGGAAAAAAAAAGAAAGAAAAAAGCATTTTGTAACAGTAGGTGCCAGGTGTCTGAGATTTCAATTGATAAATTCATGTTTACCTAGATGTGAATGTTTGTTTCTTTAACTTCTTGCTTTATCAGTTGTGTATTATCAATAGACTAAAGGGAATCAGACTCTTGCTCCAGTCCCTTTCCTAAAGAGTCCCAAAGCATGGTTACTGAGGGCAATGGCTCTCTTAATGAATGATTGGGGGATGACAGGAGTTAACTTGTGATGGCGAAGTGTTTAAAAATAAAACAAATCTTGGTCAGAGGTGGGTAAGCAAGGCAGAAATTTTACTCCCTCGAGAAGGTGGGCTTTGGCTTTCAAGGTAGGGTTCTGAAGCACACATACGCAAATAAAATCTGTGGGTATTTATCCCCAGTCTGATGTAATCCTGCCCTTCACTCTGATTGGAGGAGCTCAGGGGTACAGTCGACATGATGGGCTAAGATTGGATAGGGCTAGGTATAGGAAGCAGGTAGGCAGGGTATGGAAAGTCAAAGAAGGTAAGCGGGGTACAGGAAGTGGGCAGCAATTACAGGTGTAAGGAGACATAGGTTGGGGAGTTTTAAACATGGCTTTCTCCTAGCCACAATCAGAGGCAATAGCATAGCCATGGCCCAGGAAGACAGAGGGGTCAGTGAAGGTTGTCAAAGTTTCTATTTAGTAAGACTTGATTAAAGCCTTTGGGGAGCAAAACAAGGTGAGGCTGCTGGGGTCAGAATTGTGTCAGATTGTGAAAGGCCTTTTATATCCATCCCAAAGGCAGTAGAGAGCTAATGAAAGTAATATAGTCATATCTATGCTTTAGAAATGGTTTTATTCTGGCTGCAGGTGAAGAATGGAATGGAGTTGTCATCTTGGCAACTGGTTAGAGTCAGTGGGCCAGGAGATAGAACTGAAAGGGAATTGAAAAAGATACACAGAAATTAGAAGTTTAGTTAAATTGGATTTCAACAAAAGGCCTGTGTGTGCTGTAATGGGATTGTCAGTAGTATGGTGCTTTTGTACCCAAATTCTTAGCTGTCATTTGTTTCTAGTTTTCTATGGTACTACTTATTCACTCAATTAATTTAACTGTTGATTCTAGGAAATGAGTATTTTAATTAGTTTGAACATTTTTACCATTAAAACTTTTATAAACCAGTATTTGTAAAAATTGAAAGAATAGACCTCATCTGGAATATTAAGAGCTCATTCATCTTTTCTGTATTTTCTCTGGGTGTTGACAACATGATGGTCAGAAATGTGCAAATTATGGCAGTGTATAACCCAGCACATGATATAAAACTTTATAGGACTGGCCTACTTTAAATTATATTAGGTTTTGTGTACTGTATCATGGTTATTAGATATAGTTACAAGGTAAAACTAATAGAATTCACAGAATAACCTCTTTCTCAAATTTCTGATTTTGTGACTTCTGAGTCTCCATCAAGGCATGCACTCTTCCTTTTCTTCTACCTCTGTTAGTTTTATTGAAGCCATCATCTTTTTCCTTTTCTAACAACTATTCGAAACTCAACATTGAAACCACTATCAGCTATTGTAAAAGCATTAAAAACTCTCTTGGAACACAGTTTACCATACATTATTTCTTGTAGGCCTAGATCATTTTGTTTCTGTTTCAGTGAGTTAATTATGCAATGAATCCCCTCTCCTGTATCCTTAATTTCTTCTTTTCTTAGAATCATTCCCATCAGCAAACAAATATGTTGTAGACCCTTCTTTATTGAACATAATTCTCTCTTGACCTCATTTCCATTCAAACTGCTGCTCCACTACCCAGCTATCTACCTCCTCTTTCATTTCCTTTGAAGAAAAACTTCTTGTTTGAGTTGGTTCTAGTTGCTGCTACTCAGTTTTTCTGCTGATGCTGGATTCAAAAGATAGTAATGTGCTGGGAGTACCTAGATTCATCTGAAAACTTTCCCAGGGAGTAAATCTGCTGCAAGTAAAGAATTTTCAGAAGCCAAGGACAAAGTTACTGAAAGAAATCACTGAAAAGTTACACTATGTAGTCCTGGCTGGTCTCAAATTCATGGAGTCACGTGATCTTCCCTTCCTAACCACCTGAGTAGTTGGGACTACAGTTGTATGAGCCCAGCTTAACACATTGGTTTTCTGCAGAAGTATCCCACACACTTAAAAATTTTTATGCTATCAGTAGTGATCGTAATTATAGAACCTTTGTTCTCTTGCTTATTTTTTTTTAACCTCATCATCCATTTTGAATATCTTGGCATTGTGTTTCTGTAGAATTCTTCTTTTACTTGGAGTAGTCAGAATTCTCCATTTCTTTAATCTACATTTCTTATTTCTCAAAATGGCTTGTGTTAAATTAGCCTGTCACTTCCACTAATTTTAATTCCACATCATGAGATGAATGTTAGTGTTGTACTTCATACTTACCTGGCCACCACCTCAGGGACTTACCCCCCTTGATACCTGCTCCCTCTTGATACATTCTTTTGGTTTCACTTCCTTAACAATTTTTTCCCACTTTTTTTATTTGCTCTCTGTTAAATGTCAGAACATTTTTCTTGTGACTCAATACATGTTTATATTCAAATCTCTCTCAGTTTGAGGTGTCTAGAAACTTGAAGTTCATGTCTTTTGATTTCACTTACTGGAAAATAGTTATTCATTCCCTACATTATGAGTTTTGAAGATTAAAAGGTTCTTTGACCTTTAAATTATGACTAATAATTTGCCTAAATCAGTGCTGGTGGGTGATAAGATCCAGGCTAAATCACATGTGAGTCTCCAGTCAGAGTGTCAAAAATGAAGAATATGAACAATGATAGATGCTGGAGGGGCTATGGGAAAAGAGGAACACTGTCCCATTGCTGATGGGACTGCAAACTGGTACAGCCACTCTGGAAAATAGTGTGGAGACTCCTCAAAAAATTAGGGCTGGAAATGCCTAATGACCCAGCTATGCTACTCCTGGGTATTTTCCCAGAAGAGCTAGAATTGGCATAGGGGTACGGCTTCATTAATGTTTATAGCAGCTCAATTTACCATAGCTAAATTATGGAACTAACCCAGATGCCCCTCATTCAACGAGTGGATTCAAAAACTTTGGTACAGATATACAATGGAATTCTACTCGGCTATTAGAGAAAACGATATTATGGCATTTGCAGCCAAGTGGATGGAGATGAAAAAAAAATGCTAAGTGAAATATCCCAAACTCAGAGATTCAAGGGCCAAATGTTTTCTCTCATTTGTGGAAGCTAAAATCCAATCGGAAACAGTATGATAGATGACTAAGCTAATATTAATCTTAACATTTATGAATTTTTACACAAACAGGAGGAAACTTGCCTAGGATGCTGGGGGATGTAGAGAGAGGGGAGGGAATAGGAAGGATATCAAGGAGACCGGAGGGAGGGAGTATGGAGGAATCAATTCAGAAGGGAACCTTCGACTTCCATGAGAAATCCAATTAACATGGGGTTTAAGTAGGGGGAAACATGGAACCATGGGGAACCCAAGGGGGAAACCATGGAATGGCATCAGCCTTGGCTTGTTCTGTCATTATACATTTGTTCTTGATTGTTTGATAATTATTCCCTCCTAATTGTAAGTCCATATTTAATGAAAAAAAAAAGAATGCTTTCATGCTGTCCCAGAAAAAATAAATCACATGTGAGTTATAGGATCAGAATAATAACTATAAGGTCTTAATTCTCAAGAGGAGTCTTGAGAATGATAGATGTATTTATGTTCCTATGCTTGAAACTGTGTACTGTGTTCTAGCATGTACCACATAGCATAGTGTCAAGCATACCATAAACAAAGATTGTAGAGAAAGGTTATGTTGTAAGGTTAATCACCTCTTAATATTTTTCTTCTCTTTTTGTTTTTTTTTAACCCAACATGGAGTAATATAATGCCTTTGCATACTTTTAAATTTGATGAATTGGTATGTGTGTTTGAATATATATTCAGCTTTAGAAAGTGCCACATCTTTTTTTTTTTTCTAAAGAGAGAGGGAGAGAGAGAGAGAAAGAAACAACTTTATTTAGTTTTTCACATGGCCTTAGTTGCTCCAACACTCAGTTGTGTATGTGGTGCTGGGGTTTGAACCCAGGTCCTCATGCTTGCCAGGCAAGCGCTGAAACTGCTGAGCCACTGCTCCAGCCCTCAGATCTTTTACCTTATCACTCTATAAATGTTTTCTCTTTATACCAGCTAGATTTAGTATAGGTGATTTGGACACTTGATTAGCTACAAATCAGTTTTACATTTTTGTATCTATTCTATTTTAAGCTATAGTTTCCTGTGCATTTTGACAAGGGAGCCTTTATACTGGGAATAATATAAAGATAAGGAAAATGTCCTCTTTTATCTGGACTTCTGACTTAAGCTATTTTTTCTTTTTCTTTCAGCATTTGCTGTGTATAACTATACACAGGGTTGATGGGGGCAAAAGAGGCTGCCCTATACATAGACTTAGAGAAAAGTTGTTGGGCTAGACCTCAAGTTGGCCCTTGAGAAGTAGGTAGCTCCCTTGCTGCTGAATGCATGTGCTGGTGGCAGCCTTTGGATAAAAAGCAATGAGCAGAGTATGTTCCAGATGTTCATCTTCCCCCAAGAAGGACTCCAGTCAGAGAGATGAAAAAACTGCATAGAGCAGGTTAATGAGGGAAAAGTGTGACTTGGCCCTTTTAATAGCTTTGTAAAAGCATCACTAGCCCCAACAGAGGACAAGTCAGAAGCCTAATAGCATTGGTTATAATTTTCCCCAGAGCTGTGTGTGATTTATAAATATAGAATCAAATATGTACAAAATAGATTATATACCTATATTATTTCTGTCTATATATGGAACATATGTATATATACATATATATGTATATTATTATTACTATTTTTTTAGAGAGAGAGAAAAAAAACTTTAGTTTTTCATCTGGTTTTTGTTGTTCCAATACTTAACTGTGTATGTGGTGCTGGGGTTTGAACCTGGGTCCTCATGCATGCCAGGCTAGCTTGATACTGCTGAGCCACTGCTCCAGTCCCATGTATATTATTTTTATATCCATTCATTTTGCTTCTATTTGTCTAGTGCCAAAGTTTTAGTGATTATGGCACACTTAGAGACTCTTCACAGAACACGTTTGAACTCTGTGATTTCTAGGCACTAACTGTCATCTCTTGCCGTTGAGCTGTATTGTATTTCCATGCTCCCTGAACAGGTCAAACCTTTTGACAGTTCCTTGCATTTCAGCATAATGTTACCTCTGCTTCAAAAGTTCTCCTCTTAATTCTCTGACATAACAACTGAAATCCTATCTTGTTATAGCCTTCTCAAATCCTGTGGCTTCTTTTGTGCTGCCACAGTACTTAGTTGTCCTGTTAAAGCACTTGGCACATGTGATTATCACTCTGTTTGTCATCCTCTGGAGAGAGCTAGGGCAGGGTTGTTTTCATATCCCTAACATCTAATACGGACCTAAACTTATGATAGGTGCTCAATAAATGTTTGAATGACTAAGAGAATAAATGAGTGAGTAAAATATCTCCCCTCATGTTTGAAACATGCCCAGGTTCTTCCAACCACCTTTTCTTTGTGCTGCCTTTCTTTATCTTCTTCCCTGCCACATGTTCTTCTGTCTTACCTGGTAGATTTTAGAGCTTAGGAAATTAGTGTTTGAAGATTTAAAATATAGTGGTTTGAACTCCTTAGAGGAAAAGTCTATGAATAAATAATTAGACTCATTTCACATCAAAATCTAAAGTGTGAAAAAATGTTCATATCATTTGGTGCTTTATTCACTTGTATGGTAATCTAATGGCATATCCATTGTTAACACTGAACTATACTGAAATATTTTACTCTCGGGGCTTTTCATCTGACAAAAGAAGGCTTTCTGAAAATGAAAAAGCTCCTTACCCTAGCATGCAAGCATAGCTCCTGTCTCTGGTATACTAAGGGGAAATTTATTAGTGTTGTAGCGCATGGGTTAATATCACCATATTTCATATTGAACATTACTTGAAAAAATTACTATTAATATCACTACAGCATGTATGTATATAAGTCCTGTCATCTTTGGGGTATGTAAATCAGAAATGTTGCTGAAGAACTGCTTAACATTTTCTTGGGGGTGAAGTGCTTAGTTTTAGAATTTAATTGTAGGTTTTACATTTAAGCTGTTCAGTATTACTCTTATAAAGGTTCTATAAATTTCTTGCTTTGTAGTTTAACAGGTTTAGTCACCACAGTTGAAAGGCATCATCCTCATAATGAAGCCAGAAAAGAATAAAGGTTGATCATGCAGGGCTGGCTGGCTGTGACATTGAACAATAGAGCTTGACTTCTTCATGTCTGTTAAATTAGACTATGGGTTGTGCTTATCTTGCTGCAATGATATTGAATTATAACAGGAAAATGTTCTGTTGTGCAGCTCTGCCAAGGGGGTGTGCATCTATTCCCACTTCACATGTAAGGCAAAGGCTTTAAACACTTAAACACTTTTAGTGGGTTTAAGTCTGATGGCAAAGAACTGGGCACAGTAGTGAAACAGAAAGAAATTAAGTACAGAGACTGTCAAATATTTTTTAAAGTTTTATCTATTGCAGTCTTTCTTTAAAGGACTAAGGAAGGGTATGCTGGAAAATTTCTATCCTGAAGACATCTTTGAAGGAAGTAAGTGAAATAGCCTAATGGATAGTAAGAAGATATGTTGCCTAGCTAAGTGATTTATTCTAAACCTTTGTACATTTGCACTTAAAAAAGTTTAATTCAATTCTTTAAATATTGATGAACTACCTACTATGTGCCCAACACGGTATTGGATACTAGAGGAGATTTTAAAAGAGCTTCAGATTCAGTCCTGCCCTGAGGAATTAAGCACTTGGAGGAGAGCAGAAATTAAATCCACGAAATAATTTCTTAGAATTGGGTGTGTGAATGACAGTATTGTAAGCTGTCAAGATCATTTAAAATTTTGATTCTGTTATTATATGTATCATTCCCAGCTCTGTCACATGAGCATTTGATAGGCATACCTTTTGTGCCTTTAAGTCACTGCTAAAAATATTGAAAAGTCAAGGCCAAGGTTAAAGACTAGAGGGAGCCGTCTGACACTTCCCATACTTGTTCTCAATACATGCTTTTGTCTTCTCTTGAACACTGCCTTACCTTCTAAATGTGTATAAACCACCTAGTTAATAATCTGTTACAAAATTTTATCATGGATGTTAAGTTACTATTCAAGCTTTTCATATATATACTTATTTCCTTTTTCCAAAAAATCAAAACAGCATTTCCATGTTCCTGTTTCCTTTTTTTCTCCTATTTGTCATAATTCCTCAGTGTGATTGCTGACAGATTATAGATATAAGTTAAATTTAGTGAGGTAAAACGCAAATTGCTCTGTCTGCAGATTCAAACCCTTTTAAAGCAGCCTCCTCACTGTAGCCTACATCTTCTTCTTTATGCTATTTATTTTCTTCTTCCTTTCTGAAGATCATTTTTCTTTCTGGAGAAAACTGAATTGTAGTAGAAGTTGAGTAGTTGCATACCTGATATCCATTTCTTCTTGGTTCTTCCTTAATTGTAGAATCAGAACTCATGTTTTATTTAAGGTAAGAATGGTTCCAGCAAAAACACTATCTAGATTCTCTTGCAGCTGTGGGTGGCTTTGTGACACAATCTGATGTAAGGGGAGGTTGCTGAGTGGAGTGTATTAGTTATTAGATGCTGCATAATAAATTACCCCAAACTTAGCGACTTAACAACAGGCATTTATTTCATGCAGTGTTGGAGGTCAGTAACTCGAGAGAACTGAACTGTCTGAGTTTTGCTCTGGTTCTCATGAGATTGCAGTCACAATGTCAGGAGGCCTGAAGTTATCTGAAGGATTGACTAGGGGGATCTTTCAAACACAAGGTTTTATTGTCTTTTTTTAATAACAATAATGATAATAGTAATAGTAATATTCTTCTTGAAATGTATAGAGCACTATTATAGGCTGGATGCTACTGTGAACTTCAAGATTTTGATTAGAATTCAGTTCATATTAATAGTTCTAATAACCAGTTTCTCCACTTTTTGAAACGTTAGGGTACTTTGAATTCTCTGCTACTCCTATAACTTGCTTCCTTTTGTAAAACTTTTGTAATCTACAGTTATTGCATACTTTCATCATTTGACCTAAAACCAGCAAAAAATAGTGCAGGATAATACAAAATTGAGTACTAAATTGATTATCATCAAATGGAAAAACATGCAAACAAAGGCTGCATATGCCAGGAAATGGGAAATATCAATGATGGCTACAGGCAGGGAGGGACATGTCATAGTGTAAAGAGGAGACTGATCCAATCATGACCAACCCCAAAGCAAGATACACCTGCATGATGAAAAAGAGACCAAAGAAAGAATCAAAGATAACAGAATGTTCATTATTATGTGTATCTCTTATTTTTTTATTTTGGTATTGGGATGGAACCTAGAGGGGCTTTACCACTGAGCTACATTACCAGCTCTTTTTTATTTTTTATTTTAATTTTGAGACAAGGTCTCACTAAGATGCTTAGGATCTTGCTAAGTTGCTGAGCCTGGCCTCAAACTTCTCTGATCTTCCTGCCTTAGCCTCTTGAGTTGCTGGGATTACAGGCATGCACTACCTTATGTGTAATTTTCAGAGAAGAATTCATGTTGCTGAACTATGAAAAGTGTGTAATATGTGTAATTTCATACTCCTTTAAGCAGGATTTCTCCTTATACGTGAATATCTAAACAAAAGTGTCTAAACATAGCATGTAAAACAGCATTGTAGCTATGGACTAGGATGTTGTCTTTGGCAAGGGGGCAATAATGAGGCATGTGAAGCCTTGATTGACATTACATAGCCTGTTCTTGAGCACATTTTGTTCTTTGGCTGGTGGTAGACAAAGCCTGAAACAGCTTTTTGGGTTAGTAATCTCATGTGAGATGATGTTTATCTGAAGACATCCTTAGCAATAATGTACATCAATAAGTTGATTTTCGTGTTTGGTTTATGAATATTTGTGGAAAGCAAAATATCTTTCTCAAAATGAAAGGGTGCAGGATCTTTATTTAATAGATATTTGCTGAATGCTAATTATATGTCATATTTAGTGGTGTTGACTATTTATTTTCAGACTGGATTTGGTCTTTCCCTTCTATTCTCTTTCAATTCAATAATTTCAGACCCAATGGACTCCTCCCACCTCTCTCTTCCACTACTCTGTATACCATGTAACTTGAAATGTCAAATCATGCGTCTTTGTTTAGCTTTGAGGTCTTTGTCAGACAGTCCTTCTATTTAAGATTGTTTTCTCTCAGTTCTCATTATAATCACAAAATATGACCATACCTGTGCCCTTACTTTCATTGTCATGCTTATACATATTGAGAGTTCCCACATCTGGGCTTTTGATTATTCCATTTCTAGTTTAGCATTTATGGAGGCAGTGTATACTTGATTACCTCTCTCTCTCTCCCTCTCTCTCTCTCTCTCTCTCTGTATGTTTGTGAGAGAGAGAGTGTGTGTGTGTGTGTGTGTGTGTGTGTGTTTTAAAGAGAGAGAGGGACAGTGAGAGAGAGAGAAAGAGACATATATCAATTTTATTTAGTTTTTATGTAGCTTCCATTGCTCCATTTCATTGTGTATATGGATATGGTACTGGTGTTTGAACCAGCATCCTTGCACATGCCAGGCAAGTGCTTTAACCACTGAGCTACTGCTCCAGCTCCTACCCGTGTGTTGTTTACTTAATGTAACTCATCTTCCTTACAAGTTTATATAAACAAAATTTTGGTATACTGAATCATTAAAGATAAGAGTAAAAAGTCAATTTTGATTTATCTTCATTTAAAGTTGGATTTTGCAACAGGAAATAGTGAATATTTCCTGATAAGCATCCACACCATTCCCCTAGATTGCCTTCAATTCTCTACCACAACAAATGGTGCTGGGTGAGAAATTTCTTGGGTTACAAATCCAGGTACAAGATTGTGAAGTCATGGAGTATACATATATTTAACTATTCAAGTATTGCTCTGTGATTATTTGTGCAATTCTTTTTTTTCAACAGAGAGAATAAATTTTATTTATTTCATCTGGTTTTTATTTCTCTGATACTTAGTTGTGTTTGTGGTGCTGGGATTCAAACCTGGGTCCTCAAGCATTCCAGGTAAGTGCCTTACTGCGCTGAGCCATCACTCCAGCTCTGTACAATTCTTTAGAGCCATTAATTCTTGATGTTATTTGAATTTGACAATTATATATTGTATCTTATAAATCAAAGTTACTAATTGTGTAAATCAATTAAGTCCACCCAACTAAGAACATACAAGTACTGATGCAATATATAATTCACATCTGAAGGCAGATTTTTCACTCATGATTATGTATAAGCATATGTTATAAACTATTGTTCTCAGGCACTATTTTGTATTGTTAAAAAACTCAGTTAAGGTTCTAGAGTTTTAAAATATCAGTCAATAAAGATAAACAAAAAGTTGGTATATTTATTCAGTGAAATATTTCTCTGTAATAAAAAGGAACAAATTATTGATACATGCTACAATGTGGATGAAAACTTGAAAACATTTTTCTAAGTATAAAAAGTCACAAAGGATCACATATTTAAAAATTCCATTTATGTGAACTATCCAGATCATCCAAATCTATGGAGACAGAAAGTAGATGAGCAGTTGCTCTAGGCAGGGGACTAGTGAGGATGAGGAATAAGTTTCTTTTTGGGGTGATGAAAATGTTCAAAAATTGATTGTCACACAATGGTCACACAATTCTGTAAATGTATAAAAATATTGAATTGTACATGTTAAATGGGTAACTTTATGGCACAGAAATTATGTGTTAATAAAGCTGTTCAAAACAAAATCAAACAAAGCCTCTATCAGATCATTTTCTAAGAAGCAGGTTGAAAATGAGTTAAAGGCTGGGGAAAAATCAGGAAAATTTTGTTCCTAAGCTCTATCCTCAAATTATTTGAATATAAACCCATGCAAGTTATTTCAACAGTTTCCTTGTCAACATATCCCTGTCTCTGATCGTCTTTTTACCTGTTTACAATTATCTTTAGGATATTTTTCCTTGTATATTCCATCACCAATTTCCTTCTAAATATTCAGTTTCTGCTTTTATATCTCAATGATTAGAAATTTTGGAGATCTTTTTCTTTTTTTCTCATTTCTACAATCCTCCCTTTTATTATATTCTGCCATATTATCTTAGAATTATTTTGCAAATGTGCTCTTTTTAGTCATTTGACTTTTCCTTGCCCAAAGCAGAAACAATTTCTTTCTTCAACATTTCAGCAGTAGGAATGGCACAGTTGTGCTAATTAATAATTGCTTAAAAATACCAAGGAAATTTCTTCTTTCAGGAATATTCACAAATCTCTGGCATAAAACAATATTTTTGTGAGTAAAATTGTTTCTGATACTTCTTACTTCTTAATAAATCTTAGGATGTGGGTGGTTATTATTAGTTATTTTTCTCCTTTGGAGGACTGGAAAATTCAGTTCTGATTTTTCTTTGTTTTACATATGTTCTTTCATGCTCACCCTCACATTTGTGTTTGTCAAATAAGTTAAACTATGGTAGTTTTTAAGTTAAGTATCAAAATCCATGATAACCAGGGGTGCTCAAGTGACCTGAATGCATCAGCTTGAGATGGGTCAGCTTTAGGGGTGAAGTTGGGAAGAGAGCCATCACACACACTTCATCAACACTGTGGAATGAGAGGCCAGTGCTTTTACTGAGCAGTGGATTTCCACTGAGCATAGAAACTAATTGGTGGATGAACATGCCCCAGGAGCAATGATTTTAAGGTCATAGCAGGCTCAGTGAATAATGCTGACTTACGCTGTGTCTCACTGATAGCTGATCTTACCAATGAGCAGTTTAGAGGCATTCAAGCCTGAACTCTCTCTTCCATGTGCCTTGAATGGCATGTCAGTGGTCACTGTTTTTGACATCCTTTATATTTGTCCAGTCAGCTTTAAATCTTTAGGTTGGGCTTCAGAGTACTCAGGAAAGAAAAGAGAGAAGCAATTATTTTCAGTCATTGAGTTTTGAAGATCTTAGTGTTAATTATGCCAAACATTGTTGGTTCATCAACAAATAAAAACGTTAAAAGGGGGTATGAAACATTCCAAACTTGCTTAAACATGGTTTATGGTGATTAAGAGTATCCTGTATACACTAACATATTGTAAATACACTTTCACCCATTCATTTTCATATACTGTTTCAAAACCAAATGTTCAAATTGAAAGTGCATTTCAGTTTTGGAGAATAAAGATTGCAAATTCTATTCGCTTTTAATCAATACATACTTCCTTATCATTTGAAAAAAGGAAATAAAAAGTGCAACTTATTATTTCTGTGTGGAGCCCCCAGAAACTTAGGATGTGAAATTTATTTCAACAAAACAAAAATCTCAACAAATAACTCTAGTGCTACTTTAAAAATTATTTAAATAACAGTGAGCTTTGAGATTTGGGGATTTTCTCCCACTTAAATCTTTAATTTATTAAAGATTATTTGAGCATTAAAAGTGGGTTTTGCCTGTTGTTTTCCAACTCCCTGTGCTCTCTGACCTGTTGAAGTTTTTGCAGGAAGTAGCCGATCAAAGGATTTGAGGAAGCACTATTGAAAATTTGCAAGTGTTCATCTGAGAAAAATGAAAGTTACAGACTAAGCTGGTGTTCTTTGTGACTCAAACTTTAAAACTTATTTCTCATGTAAATTAAATAATAAAAAGCAGAAAAGGATGTAAACTCCTGAAACCTCCCAGAATTTTAATGTAGCAAAATAAATATATTTAGTTCCTAGAGAGGGTAACATGGGTGGCATTCTTTTGTATAAGTACATATTTGAAACCGAGCATTTTGTTTTTCATACTGTATGTGATTATAGTAGATACAGTGTTGAGTTAGAATGTTTGTACTACCTGAGACCTTAATCATTAGACAAATCTTATCCTAATTCTCATTTTATATTCAGAAACAAAACTAAAAGCATTTTTGTATTCTGAAGGTCTATATTCTTTCTACATGGCTGATGAAATATGTTTTGCTACTGTCAAAACCTTGCCTTTCAAATTAAGATGTAATAATCAGTTAGAATCTAGTATAGAATTAATTTACATTCAGTTGTTTCTATTAAGATGATATGATAGCATAAGTTTTAAAATTGAAAATGATCATTTGTGAGAGTCTGGCTGTAATTAAACACATAACTGTTATCCTTATAGTTCATTATTAAGTAAAGCATTATCTTATTTTTATTCTTCATTTCCTTTATTCTTATGATATATCTTTACCTTTTATTAAAACTTTCTATTTTAGATAGAGAAGTGATAAAACAAGTTAATGATAGAATCCAGGTGGTGGGTATATGGGTCTTCCATAAAACTTAGATTTTCTGTATTTGAATAAAAGAACTTATTCTATTATTTGAAAATATGTATCTTCATTTTCTTTTCATTATTTAAGCATAATGTACAGATACTATATAATTTACATATGAGTAATATAGTATGTTTAACCAGTTAGTAAAATATAAAACTGATTGTTACTTGCAAATTTGTATGCTGCAGCCATCCATATTTTGGTTTGTAGTTTAAAAAGTTAATTTAGGCATTTTTAAACTGAATCATGGGAATTATATGTGTAATTTTTTAGACAGACTCAGTTTCTATTTTGTTAAAGGGGCCATGATGAAGTGTTTGCAGAGTTTTTGGAATAAAACATGGATGTGTTTGAGGACTTAAGTTAATTTAACATAGGATAAGTTTTCTTTCCAGATGTGCCCAGTGTCTTTTAGAATATGACAAACATTAATAAATAATGTTTATTTAGTTTCTAACTAGTTGTAGAGCTGGTGATCTGAAATTTTAGGGAGGTTTTTTTTTTTTTTGTTGTTGTTGTTGTTAAAGTAAATAAAGATGACAGCTACATCTTTAAGGTGCTTTTCTTATTATTTTCATTCATTTACCATATGTATTCCTGATGTATTGTTGACTCAGAAAAGATACCAAAATGTAATGCATGGATGTCTACCCCTCATGTTTTTGACATACTTTAAACACACACACACACACACACCTCTACTATTATTCTTACCCTGAAATCAGTCTTGGAAAACTTGGCTTACAGAGTTCTAATCTTATCAATATTGAAATCTATTAAAGTAATTTCACCTTTCATATTCCAATTTTTTAAGTATAGTTTTTTTTTTAAGCCTAAGCATTATATTCTCTTCTTACGTGACTCTTCTAGTAGTCTTTGCTGTTAATGAAAATAAAAAATAGGAAGAAATTTCAATGATCATTAATCTGGTCCTTGCATTCATTAGATATACTTACAAGTCATCTGGGATCAGTTTAGCTACCAGGTCAGGTCTTTGATATCCTGAGCCTTTGGGGTTATGATCTCATGCTGTGGAAGAATGGCTTGATGTGCCTTTTCATTGTTAATAATACCTCATACTACATTATATGGTGAATTATTATATATTAGCTAGCTAAAAAGGTGGCTAATTGATTTACTATGCTTAAATATCAAAGACTATATGCTACAGAAGTGACACGTTCAATTAACAACCTATCAAGTATTCATAAAGACAACCATGTTTGCTTGTATATTGGCAATATTATCTAATTTGGTGTGCCTTGTATTGTAATCCAATCATCTGTTGTTAAAAATAGATATGACTATAGGGAGCAAAACCGCATAAAAACCAAACCCATAAACATGCATACGGACATGTTTGCTTAAACTCACATACATATTCAATGGTCTTTTGTTTTACTTGCTATTAATGTCTGCACTACTGATTCATAAATGAAAAATATCTATTAACTTTAAGGTAAAATGAAATAGGTTTTGATTTAGTTCAAGTTAACCATCTCATTTTAAATTAGCCCAGGGGTCTTGTAAAGAATGCTGGTAATCTAAACATAATAATGCACATTGCCCAATTGCTTCTGTGTATGATACAGGTTTATTGCTGTAGTGCTTTGACAGCCCATTACTGAATGTAATGAACAGCTATTTTTAAACAGAAGAAATTCAAGTTGACAGCTTGGCAATGAAGTTCAGCTAGTGGGATAATTTTTGTCATCTTTAGTATAGAGAATGAATTCAGTTTGGTTTAAGGAAATGTATGTAGCTTATAGGGCAAAAATGTTCATTAAAAGATAACTTTATAGTCCATTTTTTTGGGGGCAGACGTATAGAATGAGGTTTTCTTTTTTGGGTTTTTTTTTAGAGAGAGGGACAGTGAGAGAGAAAGAGAAAAACTTTTTTTATTTAGTTTTTCATGTGGCTTTCATTGCTCCAAGACTCCACTGTGTATGTGGTGCTGGGATTTGAACTTGTGTACTCGAGCATGTCGGGTAAGTGCCATAACCGCCGAGACACCACCAGCCCCTAGTGTCAGCTTTAAATGCTTTTTTTTTTAAGGGTTGAGGATCGAACTCGGGACCTTGTGCATACCAGGCAAGCGCTCTGCCACTGAGCTAAATCCCCAACCCCTTTAAATGCTTATTTTAATGAATTGCTGAAATATCACCTCTAGAACTTACATTTAAAATTAAATTTCTCATTTTTCTTTCCTTCCATAGGCGAAATAGTCTGATAAAATGCTGAAAGAGTAACCATAAAAATGTTTTTTCAGTGCTAGTTTTTAGTCTTTCAAAGTTTAAAAGAAGTAGCTTTTCAGAAATAAGACAATCTTTGGAAATGGACGTAAAGCTTGAGGCGATGTTGTCTTAATAGAAGTAAGAATTAGAATTGCAAGGAGGGAAAGAAAGAAAGTATCTGCCAGACTCTGTTTTAGAGAAATTCTTTTGATAACTCTTGGAAATATAAGTTAGAAAAGTATGTTCTAAAATTCTTAAATAAAAAGAGAAAAATATGCATATTAACTCATACCATAAAACTTTTCAGGCTAAGTCCCAGTAATTCATTTTTTTCTGTTTATAACAGAAATTGTCTGAGAAATTTAATTGCTATTTTTTTCTAAGCTCAGTTAATTACTAAGGGTTTTAAGATAGATTTATCATCAAGAAGCATGTTCAATATGATAAGAAAAAATAGCAATACATTATTGAATGAAATTTTGGCAACTTAAGTAAACTAAGCATTTTACTTAACAGGCAATTATTTTTCTGACTCAACCAATGAAAGAAACTAAAGAAAATTTTTAATTAGTACATACACACATAATATATATATATTTAAAAACATACACATACATTTATATGTATTTTTTGTTTGTTTTGAAGGGTAGGAGGTTATGGGGGGGATTTAACCTAGGGATACAAGCATAATAGTTAAGTTCTATACCACTGAGCTACTTCCTCAGCTCTTTTTAAAAATAGAACTTTATTTTGAGACAGGCTCTCACAAGGTTGCCCAGTCTGGCCTCACACTTGTGATCCTCATGCTTCAACATCCTGAGTAGCTGGGATTATAGGTGTGCATCACTGTACCTGGCTATGTATCTACTTTTAATTGACACATAGAAATTGTACATATTTATGGGAGTATAGTGTACACTTCAGTACATATTTACAGTGTAATGATCAGATCAGAGAAATGGGCATATGAATCGTCTTAGATGTGCATCATTTCTTTGTGTTGGGAGTGTTCAAAATCCTATTAGTTATTTTGAAATACTCAGTTAATTATTATCAACCAGGGTCATCCTACTGTGCTAAGGAACATTTGAAGTTATTCCTCCTATCCAGCTGCAGTGGTAGAAATTTAAAACTTGTCAGTCATTCCCTTCCTGATGCTTTGTGAGAAATCTTTGTTCATGGATCTGCACCATCCTTCTATTTTTCCAAGGTTCCCAAAGGGCTGGCCACTTGAGAATTAGGTTTGCTTAGCAATTATACTTTAAAGTAGGATAATAAAAGCAAGTTGTCTTTATTTCATACTCAGCAGACTTTTCTATTCATGATCTATTTCTGTATTTCAGTTCTCTCTTGGATGACATAGTTGCCCCAAACATAATGTAGCAATAAATCTGTATATAAGTCAAGCATGTTTTCAGAGGCTGTCATGTTGGGTTACTACTGTACTCTTTAGAATTGTATTTTATCAGTAAATCAAAAGAATTTCTTGACATGAAAGAAGAGTTGCAACTCCAAAACATTTTATTTAAACCTAGAGAGTATGTTGTTTATCTGACATGATCTAGATTATTTCTATCAACAGTGCCATGAGCTTTATAGCCTGATCTTTGAGCTCTTGATTTTGTTCTGGTGTGACCCTCTAGCAGTGTTGGTTTATACATGGATAAGAGGACCTTGTATGAGGCAGAAGGGTGTTACCACTTTAGTTATCCTTCTCTATGGCATCATGGATGTCAAATACCTGAAGTATCTTTTCACTTTCTTAATCTCAGAATAATTTGAGAAGGAACTCACAATAACCAGGTGTAATGGTTTGGATATGAGGTGTCCCCCCAAAGTGCCTGTGTTAATGCAGGAATATTCAGAAGTGAAATGATTGGATTATGAGAGCTGTGACCTAATCAGTCTATCCTAGTTTGAAAGGACTAATGGGTAGTGACTGTAGGCAGGATGGGTATGAGCAGAGGCAGTGGGTCACTGGGACTGTGTCCTGGAAGGATTAATTTTCCCTGTACCCTTTTCCCCTTTCTCTGCTTCCTGGCTTCCATGAGCAGAGGAGCTTCCCTCTGCCATGCCCTTCTACCATGATGTTTGGCCTCACCTTGGATCCAGAGCAATGGAGTTAGCCAGTCATGGATTAAACCTTTGAAACTGTGAGCCAAAATAAACTTTTCCTCCACTAAATTATTCTTATCAGGTTTTTGGTCACAGCAATGCAAAGCTATCACACCAGGTATTAACAGAATAATATGCAACATTTGATGATATTATTCATGAGGAAAAGCTATTGGTAGAGTAAAAGCAGGACTGTTGATGCCAGAACCAACCTTAGAGATGCAGTTTTTAGAAGTATGCTTAGTTTGAAGGAAGTCACTGATGGATGGTTTCTATATTTTGTGACTTCATTTTTCTTTCATTTCTCTCTCTCTCTCTTTCTCTCTCTCTCTCTCTCTCTATATATATATATATATATATATATGTATATATTCTTAAAGTAAGCTAGTATCTTGGAATTTAATATGGTGTGGTAATTAGAGCACTCTGTCTGAAGTCTTATTGCTTGGGCTTAAGTCTCATCATTTACTATCTATATAACTTTGACCAAGTTATTTAACCACTTTGTGCCAATGTTTCCTTATTTGTAAAAGGACAAAAATCATACCTCTCAGGGTTAATATAGGGATCAAATCAGCTCAACATTTAAAATTCTTAGAACAAAGATTGACATGCAAAAGATCTTAATAATGTAATATATTTTATTGTTCTTTCAAAATTCATTTTTTACTTATATTCACATACTTATAATTTCTAAAATTAACTTCAAAATTCACCAACTCTGGAATGATTGGTGTTATTGAAAGTTAAAGTTATCAGCAATCCTAACTTTGAAAAAAGAAGTCAGAGTGAGAATTAATTTCAATTTGACAAGTATTTATCAATCATAACTTAAATAACATGGAATTGTAGTTATGAAATATTGATATTATAACTTCTATTCTTCTAGTGGACTCTTTTTTTAAAGAGAGAAGGACAGTGAGAGAGAGAGAGACAGAGAGAATAAATTGTTATTGAGTTTTTCACATGACTTTCGTTGCTCTGACACTTAGTTGTGTACTTGGGTGATGGGGTTTGAACCCATGTACTAATGCATGCTAGGCAAGCGCTATAACCGCCGAGCCACTGCTCCAGCCCTTCTAGTAGACTCTTTAGAGTCGGAGATATGCTATATGCCAACTCTCTTTGAGAGTTACCTTAATGGTGCCCCATAATTCAAATACATATACATTTTTTTTTGAAGAGAGAGGGACAGTGAGAGAGAGAGAATCAATTTTATTTAGTTTTTCATGTGGCCTTCATTGCTCCAGCACTTTATCTTGTATGTGGTGCTGGGGTTCAAACCTGGGTCCTCGTGCATGCCAGGCAAGTGCCGTAATTGCTGACCCACCTCTCCAGCCCCCATTATTCAGGTCAACATGAATTCCAATATACTGCTAGTATGTATTAGACACATGATAATATAACTTCACTGAAAAGTTATTTGTGCATATGTGTGAAAATTAGGTTATAATAGAAAACATTCAGGATAGATGTAATTAGAAACACCCTGACTATAGGGTTAGGAAACATTCTAGTCCTTTGCTAAGAGAAATAACAGAATCTGTAAGTGGTGATAGAAGAGGTTGTTAGGTGACATTTAACTGTCTTTATTTGCTATAGAAACATTTTGAGATGTCTTTTACCTCTTTTGGCTCTTTTACCTTCTAGTTATCAAATATATTATGTATGTATATTATTTTTTCATATTTTTTTAAAGAGAGAGGGACATTGAGAGAGAGAGAGAGAGAGAAATAATTTTTATTTACTTTTCATGCATCTTTTGTTGCTCCGAGACTTCATTGTGTATGTGGTGCTGGGCTTTGAACTTGCGTACCTGCACATGCTGGGGAAGCACTGTAACTGCCGAGCCACCACTCCAGCCCCCTTTTTTCCACATTTTTATGGGTACATTTTATACATAATGGTGGGATTCATTGTTACATATTCATACATGTATACAACAAGACAATATAATTTGGTCAATATCATTCCCCAGTATTTCCTTCCTCCCCCTAGTTCCTTTTCTGTACTGATTTCTCTTCAATTTTCATGAGATCCTCTCCAACCTTTATTTTTCTTTCCTCTCTATATGAGCTTCCTCATATGGCCCTTGACTTTCAGAGTTTGACTTATTTTGCTTAAGATAATGTTCTCAAGTTCCATCTGTTTTCCTGAAAATAATATAAAATTTTGTTCTTTTTTATGGCTGAATAAAACTCCACTGTGAAATACATATGTTCTTGTACAAGAAGAAACAAAAAGGCAATAAAATTGAAAGATTTAACTACAGCCAAGTTTATTATTTCTCCATTTCTTCTCTGTCTCTTGGGAAGGAAGGGGAGTGACTAGGGAGACTAAAAGAATCACCACCAATTATTCCCTCGCCACCTTTTATTTATTGATTGATCAAGTGGTAAATATGCCTGGGGAGATGGTACATGTAAGAAAAACACATTGGGCAAGGGAGTCTGTCTGTCTGCATTTTCAGTTACAATCATAGCATAAATCCTTATGCTAAATGTTTTTTTTTTCCTTTCTGGGAGATCAGTAGTCAGCTATTCTATTTTCTGATTTTTAGGGGCAGGGTTTCTGGCCTAATCCCTAGGTCTTTGATCTACTTTGAGTTGAGGTTGTACAGGGTGAGAGATAGGGGTTAAGTTTCATTCTACTAAATATGGATTTCTAGTTTTCTGGCATCTTTTGTTAAAGAGGCTGTCTTTTCTCTTAAGTTGTGTTCTTGGCTCCTTTGTCAAGTATGAGGTAACAGTATTTATGTGGGTTTGTCTCAGTGTCTTCTATTCTGTTCCATTGGTCTTCATGTCTGTTTTGGTGCCAGTACCATGCTGTTTTTGTTACTATAGCTCTGTAGTATAATTTGAAGTCTGGTATCATGATGGCTCCTGCTTCACTTTTCTTGCTAAGGATTGCTTTAGCTGTGCTGGGTCTCTTATTTTTCCAGATGAATCTCATGACTGTGAAAACAGCATTTAGAAAGAAGTTTTTATATGATCACTCATCTTGTCAGGATGTGTCAGAATCTTTTTGTAAGTGAACACCCGGCTTTTGTGCAGTACTTTAATAGTTTACAAAAGTTAACTTTCCATTCTCTCTCTGAGGGAGATGAGAGAGATGAGAGGAAATTAGATACGAATAAATCTATAGCAACATTTGATAGAGTAAGTAATTTAAAAATGTTTTAACTGAGTGTGGTGTTGCATGCCTGTAATCCCACCTTTTCTGGATGCCAAAGCGGGAGGATCTCAACTTCAAGATCAGACTTGGCAATTTAGGGAGACCCTATCTCAAAATAAAAAATGAAAAGACTTGTGGACGTAGTTTAGTGGTAGAGTGCCCCTGAGTTCAACCCTCAGTACTCTTCCTCCTGCCACACCAAAATTCCTTTCTTCCCAGTTGGAGCAGTATGAGGTTCTAGACTCAGTAGTGATGGACATAAAGAGGAAGGCTAGTTGGGGAACAAAGACTTTTAGGTGGCATCTTAATTTTCCTGGTATAAAAATAAGACAGGTGGTAGGGGGGGAAAACACATTCTGAATTTTAAGTGACAAAGTAAAAATTTACCATCCACGTTTTGAGTGTTAGTTACACTGTAGAATCTGGACTGGTTATTATACCTGTGTAGTCCTTAGATTCCTTCTAAGTGAAATAATCACCACCCCACAAACCCTGAAGATTTAGGAATAGCAATCTTTTTATATTTCCTCAGCGTTATAGCTGTAAGCACTATGTACATTCATAAAAAATAGTTTTGAAGACCAGCTTTAGAATTTCAGTAGTATTGTATATTCAAAACAGCTACAGAAGCACTTTATTTTCATTTTAAAGATTTGCAATTAAAGCAATTTTATGTATACCTCAAATGCCTGATTATATACAAACCCATTACAGGGTTTATGCACACATTAAATCCCTTCTTATTATGGGGTTTTGTGCACATTAAATGCCTGGTTGTTGTAGATTGTTGTTTTTCTTGTTGCCATTAAATATACCATTTTTCCTACGTGATGAAATGTATTATTATTGGGAACATTTATTTTAGTGTGTGTTCTGTATTTTAAAAGAGAAAGGTATTTAAACAACAAAGATGTAGCTGTTATGAAATTTGTTTTTATAAATAGCTTTCAGCAAAAATCAGAGCAGCGCCTTAAAATTACAGTTAAAAATAATTTAATCATCACATTCCTTGTTGGCTAATAGGGTATTAAGTGACTTTTCTCCCTTTCAATAGGCCATTCTTGATATGTTCACCAAGTGGACCTGAGAGTACTAGTATATTTTGTGTTAGCAAGCCTTGATAACAAAGTGCTGAAAGTTCAAAGTGCATTTGTCTCCTTTCTCACAAATTCATGTAAGTACTAGTCTTGCTGGAGCTTTAACTGGGGCAGACAACCATACAAATGACTTGAGATAAAATGAAAATAATGGACTGAGCTGGGTGCTGTGATGGTAGTTATGTTGAATGCACATCAATAAGCTTGAGTGTGATCTATGCTAATGCAAGCCTGATGGATCAGCTTTCTCTTTTTGCCTGGAGGACCATTCAACTGTGGAAGCTGGGTCAAACTGATAGAGTCTGCAAATATAGCCCATCAGTTAGCAGCAGTAGTTAACTGACTGTGATTCCTAATGTGCAAAACTAACATTGCTTAAAAACCCTCCATGATCAGGACATAGATCAGGAAGAAGATAATGGATTCTGCTTTAATTTGCATAATCAAAGCTTCTCATTTCTCCACCTATAGATAACATAAGAGGGGAAGAAGAAAAACCACTGTGACTACTATGTTGTTAATCTTGAATCACAGCAAATAATTTCCATAAAAATGTAAATAATTTGCTTCAAAAGAAAAGAGTGTAATTGAAAGATTTTCTGTGTTATTGCTTTGGAATTAAATTGCAGGCACAGTTTTGTGGGTTAGGTAATAACAGTCTTGGGAGATATGAAATATAGCAAAGTTTTTTAAAGTGTCTTTGGTAATTTGATTCAAACACAAAACTTTGCTACCTATTTCTTTTGCTCCTGATTTCTTTTAATGTGTGGGTTTTGAAATAGATATAAATCAATACTGTGACCAAAATGCAAACACCTTGATCATTTATTTTTCTCACAAAGCAGAGAAATTGAAATAATTTATTTCTTAGCAAAATTTTAAATAAATAAAATGAAAATAATCCAAGGGTATTTACTTTCATGGCATATAAATGCCAAGAGGCCCATGATACTATAGAAAAACAGGGTCTTCTACCTATGCACACCACATTTTTTTCCTTTTGTCTCTTTTTATATTTATATGTACTAAAACCATGGTGGGCTTTCTCAGTGGATCACATCAGAATAAGCTCTTATTGTCCTTGCATGTTACTTGATATCCTTGTGTTCTGTTCTACAAGTGAATTTACAAATAGGTAGAATGTGATCTGGCTCCCAAAATGATTTGGGTAATGTGAATCAGCAACGGCTTGCCTATCTCCACTTGCAATTATTTTCTGCCTTTCTGAATCTTTGGAGAAGACAGTAACATTGTTTTATAAGTATCAAATTGATATTAAGTGATTGAGTAAATAGAGCATTTATCATACTCTGTGGTTAGTTTTTGGAAGATTAAAAAAAAAAACACCTCCGTTGGGTGTGGTGACACATGCTTATAATCACAGGAACTTGAGAGGTTGAGGCAGGAGGATCACAATTTCAAGGACAGCCTCAGCAATTTAGTGAGACATTAAGCAATTTAGCATGACCCCATCTCACAATAAAAAATAAAAAGGTCTGAGATGTAGCCCAATAGTAAATAACCCCTGGGATAAATTCCTAGTACCAAAAGATAAAAATGAAAAAAAATAATTTTTCAAAAATAAAATGTACATGCAAACTCATGTAGAATATTTGAACACTAAAGAAAAGGAAAAAAATTAAAAATAACCCGTAGTGTCATCAACCCAAATAATTCATGTTCTCAATACTTAAAATTATTATTTCTCTATTAACATCTTTGTAATCATTTTTTAGATAATTTTTAAAGGGGGACTAAGTAAATAAACTATAATTTATTCATATAGAGAAAATATACAATGGAAGGATAGAGCAATGGTTCTTAGTTTATTTAGATGGAACCTTATGGGGAAAGATATATTAACAAAAATCATAAATACAAGCTCTGGTTGGGCCATATTCTTTAAGTCTGAAAATATTTATTTTATGTTTTTGCAGTTTTGTGAATTCAACTCAGGGCCTCATGAACGCTAGACAAGTGCTCTACCACTCAGCTACATCTCTAGATCTGCAAATATATTTTAAATATATGCATGAAAAGGGCAGTATTTAAATAGAAACACAGGTGTGTGTCTGGCTCTTATAAGTGGAATGAATTCAACGGTTTCATTTCTTACTCAGATAACTCTTCATATACACATACTTATGTATGATTGTTAAATGAGCTTATATGCATATCATTGCCCTTTTTCGCTCAACAATTTGACTTGGAATTTTTTCATACTTATCAACATTAAATGAGCATCTTATAATTTTTAATGACTCATTCTGTTATTTGAATTTTTCATTATCTAATTGGCCTCAGTATGATAGACCTAATTTCCTTTCTGATTTTAGTTTTTGGTATTGTAAATAAAACATCAGTAAATTGTTGCTGGGTCAAAAGTTATAAGTTGTGTGTCATGTGTAATTTGATATATTTAAAATTATAAAAAAATTTGGTAAAGTTCTTATATTTACTGATGAAAGAACACCTGTCTGCAAGAGGAACATTATATGACTGAATAGAAATATAACAGGTCTCAAGTTTTTTAAAAAATGCTTGCTCAGTCTCTTACTCTGTAGATTTCTGTGTCCTTTGCTTTTCCAAACCTTGTCATTTATTAAGTAAACTGAATTATTTGTTCTATATATTTTCCTGTAGAGTCTGACTACTGGTAATTGCATCCCCATTCTATACTTTGATAGTTAAATCCAGAGGTTGAAACCAATTCAATTTTATTTAATTAAGTAATTTTTTTTCAGGTCCATGCAACATGCTGGCTTTTCATGGGACAAAGGAGCAGGGAGCGAAGGGAGAGGGGATGTTGCCCAAAAACCTGGTTTCTGTCTCGTCTGATTCAGCACTGACTGAACCAATATATCTTAGATACCTGGGGGCTACAGAGAACAAAAGAGAGCTTAGTAGCTTATTATAGTGTCAGAAAACCTGAATTATCACAGATGGACACCAAGGGGAGGAATATATTATAAACTCCTAGAGAAGAAATCCATAAATCTCATTATTGTAAAGAGAAGACATGTCTCTATAAAAGGATTGAGAGGCCACCAGAATCTAGTCAGGGTGATTGATGAAGACCTTCCTCTCTATGTCCTATATGTACTGGGAGAGGTGGTTATGTTTTCAAATGCAGAAATCACCCCAAAAAGTAACAAGACAAATGAAGAAACGGAAAAATGCCCAAAGAATGAAATGTCTAGAAATGCACCTCAAAGAGAGAGATCTGTGGAGTACCTGAAAAAGAATTCACAATAATCATCTTAAAGATGCTGAAGGTACCACAAGAGAATATAGATAGATAACTAAAAGAAATCTGGAAAGCAGTGCATGGATAAAATAAGAATATAAACAAAGAGAAGCTACCAAAAAGAACTAAATAAATTCTGGAGCTGAAAAATGTAACAACTAAATTAAGAAAAAAAATTATTAGAGGGGATCAATAGCAGACTTGAGCAAGTACAAGTAAGAATCAGCAAACTCAATTGGACCTTTTGAAATTATCGAGTTAGGGGAACTCACTTTTCTCAGGAGTGGAGAAAAGTGAAGAAAGTCTAAGGGATTTTTATGGGGCATCATTAAGCCAACCAATGCTTTATTATGGGATTCCCAGAATGAGAAGAGACAATGAGGCAGAGAGATTTTTTCTGAAGAAGTAATAACTCAATCTAACTATACCTGAAGAGGGAAAGGGACATCCAAATTTGAGAAGCTCAAAGGACTTTAAATATGATGAATCCAAAAAGGCCAACACCAAGCACATCCTAAAGTGTTAAAAGTCAAAGACAAAATTTGGAAAGCAGCCAGAGAAAATCAACTTGTCAGATACAAGGGATTAATGCTTAATATTATCAGTGGAGGGGCTGGGGATGTAACAGTGATAGAGAGCTTGCCAGTTAAGACACTGGGTTCGGTCCCCAGTGTTGGTGGATTTCTTAGAGAAAACATTATTGATCAGAGAAGGGTGGGAAGATACATTGAAATGCTGGGGAAAATAAAAATTTGACAAGAATACTATATCCAGGAAAACTGCCATTTCAGAGTAGAGAATAAAGACCTTCGTGCATAAATAAAAGCTAAGGAGTTTATCACCACCAGACCTGCCTTTCAAGCAGAGCTGAAAGGAACGCTTCAAGTTGAAGCAAAAGAATGTTAGACAGCAATATAAAAATACACAAAAGCGTGAAGCTGTCTGGTAAAGGTAAATATATAGACAACTATAGAATCCTATAATACTATCATGATCACTAAATTCACATACAGAATTTAAAAGGTATATAAATTAGCCATAAAACTATATTAATAATAATAAAATATGAAAAGGCATTGATTAAAGTGGAAAAGAGAGTTGTAAGGGAGTAGAGCTTTTGTATGTGTTTGACAGTGTTTTCAGTTTGAAATAGATTATTGTAACAATCAGATGTTTTACGTTGGTAGAGAAGACAGGCAGGCATAGGAAAGATGACATTGCTTTCTTGAAATCATGCAAGTCAGAAAACTGCCTTCTAGGGCCTGGTTTTCAACAGACTTGAACTCTCCAGGTAGCAAAACACAAGTTACAGTTGATGAAATTAAATGTTCAAGTCAAATAAAATCTATTTGCTTATATACATTTAATATCTCCTTTTATAATTATCAAATAGTATTTTTTCTTACTTGCATTTAAATCTGCACACACCTCCTTCCTAATTCTCCTGAGATTGGTATGCAAGCAGCCCATCTCAGTTACCTTCATGAGAAATAAACCAGAAGAGAGGAAAAGACGAGGAAGCAACTGAGTTAGCATTTGCTCTTCCAAGACAGTGTGTCTTAATGGGCTGTGAAGTTTGTTATGTTTCCTCTTGGGTTTGGGGGAGAGAGGCAGAAGGAATTCCCAACTGGCAAAATTGCAGTTGAATTGTCAAGTGCTATATTTCACTATCAACTCTATTACACTATGTTGGCCAACATATTCTTTTAGTGGGAATTTCTTTTCTGTTACATTTTATGAAAAATGATAGGTGTTGTATTAAGAAACCAAATAATTTATAATAATTGGAACTTTATTAGTAAATTTTACATTTTATTTACCAAAATGTTAGTAATCCATGTTTTAAATATTGAACATTGAATCATTGACAAATCTAAATAAATAATTCCATTGTCAGAAGAACCATGGTGATAGATTAAGTATCAGATTTTTTTTTCTTAAAAAGAGCATTGTATTTAGCATATTTAAATTCCGTAAAACAGTTTAAAATCTCAAAGTGTGCATTTAGAGTAAAAAATCATCTAGATAAAATGTAAGTTATATAGAATAAATTCTCTGTAGTAGGGAGTATCCACCTTATGGACAGTGAAACATTTCCCTTGTTACTTTTATTCTGTGTGGAAGTTTTTAGTAGGTACCCAAAGTTATTTTATATATATATATATATATATATATATATATATATATATATATATATGTATGTTTAAAAATCCCTCTATACTTGGGTAATTTACAGCTTAGTGTGGCATAAGTAAAATACATGGAAAAACTCAAATGATGAAATCTAAAACAATTTATGAAGAGACAATCGAGTAACCAAGGAGATTGTGTACTTTTCAGGATCCTTACCTTCTGTGGCTGAGCTTTGACTACTGCTATGGTACCCAGCATCGATCTCTGCCTTTAATTCATAACTACCTTTTAACCTGCACATGGGAACCAATTGTTCTACTTAGTGATTCTCCATGAGGCACCATCTAAATTGAACACTATTTAATAGCAATTACATAGTATATGATCATCTTATTAAACATCAAATTTATTCTGTAGAATTGTGAAATATTTCTTGAACTTAGTAGAAATTTAGGGCATAAAAAAAGATGTGGGGCTGGAGTGGTGGCTCAGCGGTTATGGCGCTTGCCTAGCATGCGTGAGGACCTGAGTTCAAACCCCAGCACCACGTACACAACTGAGTGTTGTAGCAACAAAGGCCACATGAAAAACTAAATAAAGTTGTTTCTCTCTCTCTTTCTCTCACTGTCCTTCTTTCTTTAAAAAAAAAAAAAAAGATGTGTGTTGGAGGAGATAGAGAAAGGGAGGAGCAGGTAAGTGTAAAATTAGTCACATTGCTAGAGTAATTTTGTAGAAGAAAATATTACTACATGGAATAATTACATGGAAAATATTGTTACTATTTAATTTCTGTATAGCTATCAACTTAAAGAGACCTCCAATCACTAAATCCTTTTAGATTCATATTCAGCAGACAGCTGGACTGGGTGCCTTTCCATACTTTCCTCCTGCTGCTAGACCAAGTATTCCTCCTCTGTATTGCAAATAACACTTTGGAATCTCTCTGTTAATTGCACAAATACACTGTAGATGAAATTCTCTATTAAAGTGCTGTTTCCAGGGCTGGAGAGGTGGCTCAATGGTTTCAACGATTGCCTGGCAAGCATGAGGACCGGGTTCAAACCCCAGCACCATGTACACAACTAAATGTTGGAGCAACGAAGGCCATGTGAAAAACTAAATAAAGTTGTTTCTCTCTTTCTCTGTCTCTCTCACTGTCCCTCTCTCTTTATAAAAAAATAAAAATAAAGTGCTGTTTCCATACTTGATGCTCCTCTACTAAAATATAAGCTCTTCAGACTAATTACTTTTCCTTCTTCAGTGCCTAGTACATAAAAGTCTCAATACATTTAGTTAAATGAATAATATTTTTGATGTTCAATGTGAAAAGAATAATACCTGAGATATAATATCAATGCAATTTAAGAATGACTTAATATTTGAAGAAACTTGGTTCTAGTGTTTACCAAAATAATACAGTTGAACAAAGCCCAAATGTAATCCTTTTATAACAGATGGCATTAATTTAATATCTACCATATTCTGTTTCTTATATGCCCTTGAACATGTTTTTTTCCAGTACTGGGGATTGAGCCCTGGGCCTCATACATGCTTCACAAGTGCTGTGCCACCGAGCTAAATTCCCAGCCCTCCCCTTAAATTTGTTAAAATTTTATTGAAATTTAATACATTTTGCTAATATCTGATTTAATTTTCTTTCTTCCTCTTCCTTTTCTTCTCTTTCTTTTGTTTTTTTCTTTTTCTTATTTTGTTATGTTTTGTTTTTGGTATTGGCAATTGAATCTGGGGAATTTTGCACTGAGCTTAGCCTGTTTTACACTATTTTAGACAGGCTTTCCCTGAGTTGCTGAGATTGGCCTTGTACTTGCCATCCTCCTGACTTAGCTTCCCAAATTACTGGGATTACAGGTGTGCACCACCATGCTCAGCTAAAATCTGATTTAAATTTTAAAGTAAATTAAAAATTAACAAAAACAAAGGAATATATTAGTAAATGGTAGGACACATCTTGAATGAAGAACTATATAATGAACCTTATTTGAAAAAGTAGACATTTTTACATATAAATAAATACGTAGAAATTTTTTTCACTTTTTTAATTAAATGGATATAGAGTTAACAAATGAGGGGGAAACATTATAAAACATTCAAGAACCAATATATATATATATACTTAGTTATCCAGGGCTAATACCATATCGTAGAAATTTTTTAAAGGAGCAACTGGTATACCCAAAGCAAAGGTGCAGCATTGTGTATGTTGTAAGGATGGCCCCCCAAAGGAGGAGGACTATTGGATATTTTTGTATTGTGGAGAGAAATTACATTCTAAAAACTTGCATTATTTCATTTTGATTTTGACTTGCTGATAGCATATGATGGGCATTATGAGCACTTCCCTTCAAATCAAAATATGTTGTTATTAATGATTTTCTGAAGAGAAGATTGTCTGTGTGTGCACTTTCAGAGAACCACCTCTTCATTTACCTATGTCCCTTAAAACCAAAGCTTTAGGATATTCTTTAAAATCTTTTCTTTTGTTTCTTAAAATGAATGGGAACAGAAGTGTCATTGCTTTTATTTTTGTGTGAACTAGGACTAAATCACTACTTAAAAGAAAAGAATAAGATTACTTTGCTTGATGATTTAAAGAAAAGACTTCTTCGTAATATATTTAAGACATCTAAAATGCCTTTTGTCCTCAGGGTAGCACTGTAGTTCTTTAGTACTTGAGTTGATATTGTAATTTAATACTGCACCTACAAAGAAAATTATAGTTTTAAAACTGTTTATTCTAAGTGCTTTCAAAATGAAGACACTACAAAAGTATGTTGTTGAAAAAAATGAAGTAGAAGATTATTAATTCCTTAAAGATCAAGAATATCACAAATTCAAATGATCCCACTCATTATCAACATGGGGTCCTCTACAGGTTTGCATATTATAATATGTTCTTAAAATGGGATACATAATGACTTTGTGGATCAACTACTTACTTTTTAGCTGCTGAATACTTTTCTTGCTGTGAAATATGTTCCTTTTTTTGTGTAATAATATTAATACATATCAAAACTACAAGTGAAATGTTAAATCTTATTACATTCAGGTTTTTGTAGTACTTTATGCATTTTAAATAATTTTGAGTGACTTATTTTATAATATAAACTATTTTGTGAAAAATGCTCAGTATCAGGTGTTCCATGTAGCAGTTGTTCAATATTTTTAAAATTAAATTATGTTCATAGTTGCTTAATGGAAAGAATACTTAATTTATAATCCATAGACCTAGCGGCTTTAGGCAAATCACATAATTTCCACGTCCTTTAGTTTCCTCATCTGTAAAATGGGGGTAATGTCTCAAAGGTTGATCTGAGGATCAGTTCTATAAACAGAAAGCACCTAGCACTTTACATATGGTGGCTACAAGGTGTACTATATCATAGCTGGTATTATTATCAAAATGGACTACTACTGAAGTAAAAAAAAGGAATTTTTAGATATCAAAGGTAGATACATTCTGAGTCAGAGATATTGAGAAATAATTAAAATCAGGATATGGAGAACTGAGGAAAATTTATACATATGTAAACGAAACCAAAAAACAGTGGAAATTATCACATGCAGTTATATCTATTTGGATATATTCTCAATATCCTATTAAAAACACCCAAGAAAAGTTCAGTTTGCTATAGTGTGGTACATTATTAAGTTAATATAGAGGTTTAAATATTTGCTTTAATAAAGCACATAAACATAACAGTAGAGCAAATATATGTTACCATCATAAAGTCTGGAGAAGTCTAAGATTACATACGTATCTGTCCTGAGAACCAATGAATCTTTATATGACTGGTGTTTTAGTCTTAGTATAATGATACCATTTATACAAATATGTATAAAATAAATTTGCTTAACCCTATTACATATAAAAACTTTTTTGGGGGGGGTTGGAAGAATTCTTTTAGAAATTGGTGCATATTAATTATACAGAATATTGGACTTCATTGTGGCGTATTTGTACATGTATATAACCTATCTTGATAATTTCTACCACACTATTACCTCCCCTTAACCCCCCCCAGCCCCCTGGTCCCCTCCTCTTCTCTAATGGTCTCCCTTCCATTTTTAAGTCATCTTTCTTTTCCTTTTATATTCCGCAAACATATAAAAACTTTTAAAACCATATTTGCTCACTCTGATAAAACAGATTGAAGGTGAAAAGCCTAAGTGGTAATGATAGAATAAACCATTTAAAAATAACTCGTGTAGTAGATAAATAGAAAAAAAAATTTTAAGCCTCAAATCTATAGATTTAATGCCCAGTTAGCTCAGGTTTTAGTACATTTGTGGTTAAGCACATTTAGTATCTTGTAGTTTTCCACTTTGCCTAGCTGCCATTTCTTAACTATGAAAGGAGTTGAAAGTCCACTGCAGAGTACGCATTTGAAGATAGTGCTAGGCTAGGCATGTAGAGATACATAAGGAAAAAAAAAAAGCAATAGGTCTAAACTTAGAATTATGAGCATATTCATAATGGTGAAGGTTTTGGCTAAGTCTACTCGTTGGGGAACAGTGGTAGTGCAAGAACTCATGGAATTAAAAAAGTTCCTCACACAAAGGGATCAGTAGTATTTCCTCCAAGACCAGTCCTTATTGGCAAATACACCTATGTAAGGCTGCAGTGACAATTTATTTTAATGTCCTTTAAAAATATCTATGCGTACTACAGATTAATGTATAAAGTTCAAAAGTACATATTAAGTATTTTCTAGATATCTATGATTTCATGATCATAGAATGATACTTAAAAACAAACTCTAATTTCCCTCTATAGAAACATGATACATATTTGGATTATTCACTAAATTTTTCAATATTTACCTAATATTTTTGGAATAGTCAGTATTTTTTTAAAATTTCTAATGTTAGTTGCTTTTTCAGTTTTGGATTGGATATTATTTTGTTTCCTTGTTTTGTCATAAGTCTATGTTTTCTTTTGTTTTTGCCATTTGTTATCATTACAGATAGAGGTTTAGAATTTAGCATTTATGATATCATCTGTTGATGGCATGTCTATGGCAATATGGTATAAAATATTTATTTTCATAGTACAAGTACTTCTTGACTCTGACTGAATGGCTTTTTGTTACAAGTTTTTCTTTTGTTTCTAGGCTGACTTTACCTTGACTTTTGAATATGCTGAAATTCTTTACTTCTGCACTGTTTTATAACTTCTATTTGTTAACATTTAAAATACTCTCAAATCTTACAAGAATAAATGCATTGGTTATTTTAGTTGAGTAGTAGAGATAGAATGATATCAAAGGGAAAACTCATTTGGTGACTATAATAAAACTATATTAAAAGCTGTTTTTCAAGGAAATTATGCTGATATTTTTTGCACATGTTTCTATCCTTAGTTTTGAGTTTGTAAATCCTAAGCAATAAGCATGTTTAAAAATGGGTAGGTTTCTGTGGAGGTGGGGACTAGACCCTGGACAGTGAGAAAGTTGGTCTATTAGCATGTGTTAAATCCAGATAAGATGTAATGTTTTACAACCTAATACTTTTTTT
>PVKS010022437.1:0-33706 GCA_004027875.1 Aplodontia rufa | reverse complement strand
GAGCTTCATGTTGCTTGGATCCGCTGAGTTTTAAAACACTGGCATAAGGACAGGTGTCAATGTGACTGGGTGACAGTTGAATGCCTATAACTAATTGGTTGGTGCCCTGAGTGTCAGTCAGGATCATCAGCAAAACAAAAATTTTCCACTTGTAGTCAACCTCCATTCCTCCCATTCTTCTATAACACTGACCATAGGACAAAGTTTTCTTCTCCAATAGCATGTTACAGAAGCTATTAGGAAAGTGGGTGGCTATGCAGCAGCTATGTCAGAGTCCGTCATTCATAATTTTGTTCAAATCTTTTATGATTCCTCTTGGATTCCACCTTGGAGTAGCAAGTTCATACTATCACACCACATGAATATTGACTTTAAAAAAAAAAATTTTCCTAAACTTAACTTGTTAAAAAGAATAGTAGTATTTCATCACAAGGTATGGTGGTGATGGTTGAGAGAAGCAGAAAGAAATCAGAGAGGCTAGAGAGAAATCCTAAGTCCCTGAAGTCCACTGCAACAGGTGAGTTTCCCACAGTTGTTCATTTCTTCCTTTGCTCGCAGCTCTCTTTCCCTCTTCTCAGATGATAGGGAGGGAATCATGCTCACAGTTATGTTTGGTCTTATGCGCAGAAGGTTTTCACCCTGTTTCTCCATTTTCACAAACTAAATTTGAATGTAGAAAAGTTGGCTCAGTCATAGCCTGCAAGCTAACAAAAATTAGAAGTTAGGAAGTTAAGATGGGCAGGAGACAGAGTTGCTAGCAAGGCGAATAGGCAGCCAAATGGAAATACAGTTTTCCTCTACACTCTTTCAATTAGAAGAATATTATTCACCAAATTTTATTTTATTTATTTATTTTTTAAGAGGGGGGGGAGAGAGAATCAATTTTTTAAATTTAGTTTTTCATGTGGCTTTCGTTTCTCCGACACTTTGTTGTGTACGTGGTGCTAGGGTTTGAACCTATGTACTTGTGCATGCCAGGCAAGTGCCATAACCATTGAGCCACCACTCCAACCCTCAATCACCAAATATTAAACATATCATTATTTCCTTACCATTTTCTCTTGAAATTTGGAATTAAATTTTTACCCTCTCTCTTGAGAAAAAGAAAAGCTTGCCTGTGTTAAAAAAAAAAAAAACACCAAGTAATAGCACAATGGGTGAGATACGCATGCCAAAGGACAATTTGTTCTTTTGCAAAGCCATCCAGTAGGAAATAAGGCTAAGAATATTATGGAGAAAAAGAAAATGTAATTCGAACAAAATAATAACAATAAAGCCATTGCCAACAAGGTAAAACCCAAGGCCAAAAGGGTGATTAAATTTAAGAGAAAAATGTTAACTATAGTACTGAAGACAACTGAATTTAAAATCCTATTAAGATTCCATATGACATCACAGGACTTAGTGCAAATGACTGCAGTCAATACTGACTGCCCATTTCTCTTCCCCTCAATACACGGTGCAGTCAAGTCCATTCCACAATATTCCCTAGGTAGAGCAAAAGAGAGTGATAAATTGAGTGCCTTTAAAATTCTAACACCTGCTCACCTAACATGACGGCTCTCAGTCTCACTGATCACCCACGACCAATTTGGTTGCTGCAGTGTCTCCCACATACTGCAGCACTGTTTTCAGACAGATTAACCTAGAAAATACATTAAAAATAAGCCACAGAAAATGGAGAACCAGGGACAACAGGCAACTTCACTTGGAATTGGTTGCAGTTGAGTGTCTTAAATTTGGACAGTCCTAAAAACCAAGAAAGGCATATTAATTCCTGTCACTCACAAAGGCACAGCTGGTAGAAATAGTTCAAGTTAGGCCCAATATAGTTCACAGGAACTATTTCCAGTCTGGCAGTTTCAATGACTTTGAGGTTAATTGTCTTCAGCTATAGAAGGAAGTGGCAAATGTTTTTGGAGCTGAAAATTCTCTCTCTACTTCCTTCCTGTCTTTCGAAGCCCCAATATTTCAATGCTAGTAGAGAAGTCCACTAAAGGAAGGAGGTAGGGAAGTGGGAGGCTGAATGTTAGGGGGACCTATAACTGGACTTCCCACGTCTCACACCCTTTTTTGTTTGTGTTTTGTCAACTCTTAAGTTATTGTTGCTATTGCTTTTACTTTTACATCCTTCTCTGCGTGGTGCACATTAAACAAATCTGAAAACATAATGGTTCAACGGACTTCAAATACTCATGTATTCAGGAATTAAAATCAAGTTCATACAGTATCAGATTTGGAACCACTTCAGAGCCAAAAGGAAATAACAATGAGTTTGGTGAAAGGAGGCTTGTGGAAAAGTACCCAGCAGAGAGAGGCTGCCAACTCTCATCACCGCTCTCCCCCATGTGACAAGTTCTCTTTGGACAACACCCATGAAATCAAAGGCACTGATGTTATTCACCAGAAAAAAAAAATAAGTTACATTAAAAAAAAAAAAAGAAAAGAAATGACAGAATACAATAGCCTTTCTTTCTCAGGGAATATCTGAAAATGTTTCTTAGTCATACTGTAAAAGGTGCCATAGGTAGAGCCCACCTTCCACCTGCTGTTTGAAATTTTGTGTTGCCAATCCAGTTAAATATAACACACATCATTATACTTTAAGGTCAAAGTGTGAATCAAGTTTTCAAACACTTCCACTTTAAATGCCTGCATATCAGTCACTTTTGCACTTACGACCCACACAAATCCTCAGTTGGAACAGAGTGTACAACAGATCTTTACTGACCTGAAAAAGAATTAATTTAGCAGTTTATTAATTATAATACATTATTATTTATTAATTATAATAATAATATACACAACTGTTGTTTAGTTCAGTATAGAAAACAATATTTTTCTAACTTGAGCATATTATTTTAAAGTCAAAGTGGGAAAGATAATCCAAGAAAGCTTAGGACAGAGGTGAAATCAATGGAGACGGCTTCTATTTATATCAAGATGACCAACCTTCTCATGACAGTCCGAACCGATGGAGAATAACTGTTACCTAAGGCATCTACTGCAGCAGAAAGAAGTTATTCACCCCCAGTTTAAGCTAATTCTCTAAAAGTCCTGTAATGTTTTCGTTAAGGCAGACTATAAATTACCATCAGGAATTTGCGATGGCAATGTCCTCATGGAAACGGGCCTCATTGTATATATGAAGCGATGCAAAACATGCCTAGATCTGATTTGACCTCAGTGTTGTAAAAGACCCACCAGCCAAGTGGAAATCTTCTGACTATGGAACACCATGCATGTGTTTCGATAGTCCTTTGATGCAGGATTTTTTCAACGGAAGGACACTACCCCATTTAGTGGATCATGAAATCAACTTGATAGGCTGTGACTAGAATTTTTTAAAAAAGGAAATAAAGCAGAATAGAATTGAGTAAAAATTATAAGGAAAACAAAGAGTAAGGACAGGTAGTATGTCACAAAATCTTGTTTCAATTATTGTCATGTACATACACACACAAGTCACATACATACACAAGCTAACAGGGCACAATATGATATTCACTATTTGTGAACACTTTGTAGAGGATATTTAATTTTATTGTTTAATATAGTATCTACCTTTTTACTATCAATATAATTCCCTCTTCCAACAAGGTAACAGAGTAAACAGGGTGAGTGAGGCCACTTTTAAAAGCCATACTGTGAGCATAGCTGTGGGAAGAAGAATCAGCACTACCTGAAGAGGATGGAGAACTCGAAGGATTCAAAGGTGCTTTTCCCCTTGGGAAGAGGTGTAATACGGGTGTCTTCACAGGGCAGAAAAGCACTGTAAGGTTCATATTTGAGTCAGGAGTTTCTTCAGATCTTGTGTTTATTCCAGAATCTAATAAACTGTGATGTCTTGGTTGGAATGCACAGTATGTTTTAATAGTTAACAATTAATACTGAATATATGTGTCAAGTGTTGCAGCTATAACTCATTCCTTCAAACAACTATCTCATGATAAACCAATACTGAATGCTTTTAAACACTGCCCTCCTGACTTTTTTTAAAATTTAGTTCTTTTCTGCAAAAGGGTTACCTATTATAATGAGTGATTCAATGAAGAATTTTTATGCCTGTGTCATTATATAAAGTGGTTTTAGTTCTGGAAACTTCCAAGAGAACAATTTAAATTTTAATACACATTGCTCAATTATTTTCCAAAAAGACTGTAACAATTCACACTTCTACCATTAACACTTAAAATTATTTTTTCTCCATTCTTGTCAGTAATTTGAATTATTATATTTTTATTTTTTGCCTAAGACAAATAATACAATATCTTGTAGTTAGTTAGACCTGCATTTTCCTACTATAATTAAGAATCTTTTCATATACTATTGGCCAACTACATTTGCTCTTTTGTAAATGGTTCACTCAAACTATTTGCTTATTTTTTAATTTGGTAAATCAAAATATTGGATTTTTCATATTGTATTGATATTAATCCATTAACTGCTATATGTGATGAAATTCTTCCATCTATTGTTGATCAGTAAACAAAGCCCTGCAGGCCAAATTCAGACTCCTGTCACTTTTTTTTATTGATTCATAATAGTTATATATATAACAATTGGATTATTTTGACATAATTACAAATGCATGGAGTATAGTTTGCTCCGGTTAAGTCTCCAGTACTTACCCTCACCCTCCTGCTCCTACCTCCCCCTCTTTCATTTCCTCTACTCTACTATTTATTTACATTTTTAAAAATTAGTGTCTTTTGGATATACATAATGGTGAGATTGACTGTCTCTTTTTCTTAATCAAGTTTTACTGTCTCTCAGCCAGGTGCACTTGTTTTTGTCTATGGCTCCTTTTGTGCTATAATAACAGAGTAGAGTAGTATGACAGAGACCATAAGACCTGAGAATTCTAAAATATTTACACTCTGATCCTTCTTAAAAAAAAGTCTGCAGATCTCTAGGTTTACAATTTAGTTTCCAAAATATTATATGGTACTTATTCTCTGGCTTCTAAAATTTATCTCAGTTACATTTCTTTTTCATTTCTACTTTTTCTTTTTTCTGTAAATGGGTTCACAGGGGATTTCTGTCTTTCCAGAAATTAATTGCCAAATTTACCTATCCTTTCCACTATTGCTTTTTCTATTTCATTACTCTCTGCTGCTTCTTCTTTGTTTCTTTAAGAGAGAGGGACAGTGAGAGGGAGAAAGAGAGAAAGAATAAGTTTTATAGTTTTTCAGGTGGCTTTCGTTGCTCACTCTTCCTTGTGTACTTGGTGCTGGGGTTCAAACCCGCATCCCCGCACATGCGAGGCAAGCACCAAAACCACTGAGCCACTTACTCCAGCCCACCACTCCCTGCTTCTTAAATATTAAACTTTAGGGTATGTAATCTCTGTTTCTTAGATTTTGTAGTGTTTTGTCATTTTCTAGATTTCAAATCAAATTTCATCTTGATTTTATTTTTGGCCTAAGTATGCTTCTTAATTTCCAAGTTGTTAAAAATTTATTATATATCAACATTTATTTCTAGTTTTGTTGGAAAATAACCAAATAATGTGGTCTGTAAAACCTCTTGTATTTTTTGAGCTATTATTTGTGCCTAGTACTTGGCATTTTTTGCGGCACTAAGAGAGCCAGAGAAAGAACTTAAAATTCTCTACAAAGTTCTATGCTAAATACCTATTGAGTCAGATAGCTAAGTAGACCATCAAGGTCCTTATGTCCTTACACAATATCTATGATCTACTATGAAATAGAGCAGAACTTTCAAATTAGCAAGAGGAAAAGAGGGAACTGAAACTCACAAGCTCACTAAATAGGAAAGACCAGAAAATCACAAAGTAAATTCTAAGTATAAAATAAGAAAAAAAGTTAATAAATCAAGTATACCATCATTATATTAAAATGTAAAAGTGATAAATGGTCCCATGTAAATCAAAGTATACCACTATAAAATAAATTAATAACCAGTTCTCCCTATAATTATGATAGACTTTGATTACACATTTAGGGTTGCTCTGCAAGTTTGTGACTTCATAAATTGTGCTTTTTTATCATTCTACTCTTTCTTTCCAGTATAAACATTGCTCCTTGTGATTTTTATTTTGTTTGCAGTCTGTGTGTTTTTGCTTATCTGTTTGGCTCTTTCAACTCTTTAAAAATATTGCTTCAAACATTTTTCATGCAAGAACCCTAGTATACGTTATTACTTTTACCCCAAGAGTACCTCCCTCTTTTTTCCACAGGAGTATATTTACATTTTAATATAACAATACTTATTTTATAACTAGAATTTACTTTCTTGTTCTCTTTTCTTTACTATTTTGCAGGCTTACAAGTTTCAGTTCATTCCCTCTTTTTCTCCTGTTAATTTCAAAGCTCACTTCTATTTCGGTTCTGTAATTTGTTGCTTTCTCGTCACAAATAATTATATTACAAGCTTCTGAAAATAAAATACCTAACACTACTAGTCAAAAAAACAAATATTTGTTATCATTTTTTTAAAATAATCTTTTGTTTTTGTTTTTTTAGAGGGACAATGAGAGAGAGAGAATGAGAGAGAGCAAAGAGAATCAACTTTATTTAGTTTTTCATGTGGCTTTCATTACTCCAAGACTTCATTGTGTACGTGGCGCTGGGGTTTGAACCTGCACAGCAGCACAAGCTGGGCACGCACCGTAACTGCGCCGTAACTGCTGAGCCACCGCTTCAGCCCCAAATGTTTGTTATCATTTACAAACAAAATGCCAACTATTTCTTTCTTGCAGGGATATTATTGCTGCACTGTTTCCCGGTTTGCCCCTGCACAGAGAGAGCGTGGATTCCCTCTCATAGACATGGGTGCTTTGACTGCGAAGCCCTAGAAGCTGGTCTCCTAGAGACAGAAGGTGAAAGATGGCTTTGGTTTGGTCGGTGAGATGTCTTCCAGAAAGGTCTGCAAGACAGCAGCTAGCAGCTACTTCTGCTCTTCGTGTACCTGAGCACAGTGCTGGAGGTTTTCTGATGCTGAGTTGTCAGTGTCTTATCCCTAATTTCATGGGGTCAAAACACAAGGTGTGACCCATCCATTTGCTAGTGCTAACAGAAGAAGATATAAATGACTGAATTCTGTTCTCCACAACTGGACTCTGAGTAACAGATACTCCCCATGCCTCTCCTTCAAACTGATAGGTTTTACTGAGAAGATAATTTAGTACTTTCAGTTTCAAATTAAGTTCTCCTTTCAACACTTCTCTAATGCCAATGGCAGGAGCAGCAGTTTGGGGACTACACAGTCCTGATGGCAGTGACTGGCTGATCCTAAAAGCTTCTTAGCAGTAGCCAGGGCAGCAACAACACGGGGTGCCAATTCTAAAGGGCAGTTCTGAAATTTGGTCATGAAAAGTTTAGTCTAGTTACTTCTATTGTACTATGATTTTTAAGACCAATTAACATAGCTCTGTTACATATCCCTTTTCTTTTAAATAGGTGGGTAGGCTATGTTCTCTGCAACTGGGCCCGGAATGATAGATGCTCCCCATTTCTCCTCTTATAACTCTCAAGTTTTACTGAGATGATAGTTTAGTACTTTTAGTTTTAGATTAAGTTTTCCCTTCAATATGTCTCTTCTACTTCAAGAATCCTTACGTGGCATTTATATTACGCATTCTTAGGCACTACCATTATCTACTTCATGTCATCAACATTCGTGTGTCAATCAAGTTGCCGCAAATTTGGCTTTGCTCAAGAAAGTCTGCTAAAACTTGATCCCTGTCTTATTCTTCTACATTAGTCACCTGTTCAGATTTTTATAAATGTTTCCCAATTTTATTCTCACAGAATCCAGCGATGCTTTGTTCATTGTTTTCATTAAAAGTACTTCCTTTAAGCTCTTGCAGAGAAATAACTACATCATTGCTACCATACAAGGCACTCCACTGACACTCTTCATCTCTCTGTGCTTCTTGCAAATATTTATAACCTAAAATCCTGGCTCCAAACACCCAAGAATTTCCCCTGTAAAACCCTGTCCCTGAGTGGCCACTCCGAAATCTTCTGGGTACTTCAGTGTTCTTCATGCTCAAATGTTTTCCAAATATTCTTTTTTATTTCTATTTTCTTTTCATTCCCATTTATGGTCTAATTATGGTGGAAATTCCTTATAAAGGATAATTTGTCTTTTGGGCTGTTATAAGTTTATGACACTTTGACTGGCATACACTACTCAAAACATAGCAGTCCATGCATTCTTATCTCTACCATATGTGTGTGTGTGAATTCCTATGCGTGTAATTGTTGTGTACTAGGCACACGAGTTATTTCAATTCTCTAGACCTCTGTTTTGCCACCTGTGACATGGAGATGCCATCACCCACTCCTAGTTGGGTTGTGGAGATTAAGTGGAATCCTGTGTGGCAGTGCCTCCTTAGCTACTGTCCAAGGTCCAAGGCCAGAAGTTGGAAGGCCAATGGCGTCTGATGGCAAAGTCTGCGATCCTCACATCCTCCCTCCCTCAGCTTTCCTCAGTCACCTTAACTAAGGTCCCCTTCTTTCAGTTTACTCAAGATGCAAAGGCTACTCTAAGAAGCTGTACCCAATGCCTAGAACATCATCACACATCCAGATGGCAGGTTCCCTCCCTTTCTACCTTCAACCAGCTCTCAAGAACCACCCCCTCAGCACTCCTCTGTTACTGTTGGAGGGGGAGACAATCGTCTCCACCTCCCTCTACCTAAAATGCAACACCCACAATGCCTGGCTCACGACTTTAGCTCACGACTCCCAGAAAAAGGCAGCTTGTCTTTGCACATCGCAAGAAGTGACACAGTGCCGGCCTCTCTGTACTTTTGATGTTAGCACATCTGCCTTGATGAAAGTACAGATTCAGTGTAAATTTGTTTGTCCAATGCTCAGCCAAGTAACACTTACAAATATTAGCTTCACAAAGTCCCGTGGCTGTCACTCAGCACACATGTCTCTCTACCCTCCTACTCAGTCTTGGGCACCCCGCTCAACTGGGAAGTACAGCTGAAGACAAGTAAACTAATGCCTCCCTAAAACTAGGTGACCTGAGGGAAGGCTTGACCATAAACACTGACCACAAGGGATTATTTAGAGATAGGAGTCACCTGGGAAGGGGCGGACCAAAGCCACTTTCCTGACCAAACCCAACTGCCCTAGAATCAACCTAATGGCCCAAACACCCCTGAGGCCCTGGAATCCATGCAGTACCCAAAACTGACTCACTCCCCATTCTCCTAGAACATCTGGGCCTTTGACAACCTGGTAGAAGAAACTGACCAAAGTTCAATGACACACATGATGCCAAGGTAAAACTGATACACCTGGATTTCTAGTTACCTGTGCTGACACGTTCCACCACCCCTTCTAGTTCACCACACAATCCCCAGATCCTGGACATTGCCCAGCACACTGAAGATGGTAACCAAATGTTTGCAAGGACATATTATCATGCAATGACATATACTTCTATTTATGTCTGTCTTCAGTATTAGAATCAAACAACCATATCTGTTCATAGTTTATGTTTAAATCCCACGATGCTGGTGAAGTCTTGGCTTGGTTTCCTCTCTGTATTCTCTCTAGGAAATGACACTATTGCTGAATTCCCCATCTACCTTAGTTCTTTGCTGTATCCTGCCCTAAATGTTTCTTCCTTCTTGAAGATCTGTTATTTGGGTCTCTCTACTATTCCTAAACCCTTCTGAGAAGGTTTTATAATCTGACCTCTCAGTCTTCCTGGAGTTTGCTGTTAGGATAGTACACTCTCCTAATCACTTAGAACCACTTAGAACACATAACATCAGGTTTACTATTTAATTACTGCAAATTAATTACTACAGGGCATAAGTCAATTATGGCATCATATTCACAAATGGGCTCATTGTCACAAAATTCTTCAATCTTTCCAGATTCCAAAGAGAAACACACACCATAGCTGGAACCTCACTTCTAAACCATCTTTCAGCCTCTTCTGGTTCTGGCTTTGTAATCAGCACAAGAGCAGCCGCCGCCGCCTTCACAGCACCAGAAAGTAACCTGAATGCTCACAGGAGCGATGCAAAGCTTCCAGTAACAAGGGCTATGGTACCAGCAAGCCATTTCGCTGCAATTCTGTGGCCCCCTGCACAGGAAACTGGTGTGATTCTGTTCCTTTATTTAAAAGAACTCTGAGCAAGTAAAAAGAAAACAGTCGTGATACCTAAATGTATCATTAGAAGGACTAGGAAACAAGTGTTTTGAATATATGTTAAATAGGCCCACTTCATATTTGCATTTTTTAAGCTGAATTTTCCAAAATGGGATATTAATACTCTCTTTTATGATGTTTGATCAAGAAACAGCTGAATACCTACGCATATTGAACATGTATATTTTAAAATACGTACCACATTTAATTTTCAAATTCTTATATATTAGTGATTGCAATTATCTTCAAAGTTAAAGTAAAATTTTGCTCAACTGAAAAAATGAGGGCTGGAGCGGTGGCTCAGAGGTTACAGCGCTTGCCTGGCATGTGCAAGTACAGGAGTTCAAACCCCAGCACCACGTACACAACGAAGTGTCAGAGGAACAGAAGTCATATGAAAAACTAAATAAAAATTGCTTCTCTCTTTCTCTCTCACCGTCCCCTCTTTCTTAAAAAAAAAAAAAAGAAAAAGAAAAAGAAAAGAAAAAAAGAAGTTAGAGCTGGGAGTATAGCTCAGCAATACAGTGTGTACTTACGTACATCTCTAGCACGCGCGCACGCACACACACACACACACACACATAGAGTTATAAACTGTGTGTGGCACCAAGGTCACCAATGGCAATCCCATAAACATCCCAGGTCAAATTTCTGGTCCTTGTACAACCTCATGTGTACTCAGAAAGTGACCCTTCTGTGTTGGAAAGCAACCTCAATTAACTGACAAGGTCTCTGTAGAGTACCTGTTCCAGAAAATGATGGAATCTTCTACAGCCACCATCCCATGCTGACACATTTCATATCCTTTCTTTATCAATTCATTTTTTTCTTAGCATTTCCCAAAAACTAACATATTACATGTTTTAATAATTTACTATTATCTGCCTTGACCCTAGAATGTTCACTTTATAAAGACAGAAATTTTCATTTTGCTTGATGGTGTTTTTCTGAAGCTGAGAGCAACACCTGGTACGCAGATAATTTAGAAAGTCATTGAAAGAAGAAATTCATAAATCAAAACCATAGAATTAGTGTTTTGTGGGAAAGCATCTGAATATTTGGTATTTTACGTGTAAAGGAATTTGGTCTATTGAGAGAACATCAGACTAATAATTCTAAATGTTTAATTTGTGATTTTTTTAATTGAAAATCTTACTAAATTGGAAAGTAATATTGAAACATCTAGGAGGATCTTAGATTCATTATACCTCTCTACTTAAATTCTAGGTTTACAAAATTTAAGTACTTGGGAATGCTACTCAATTAGAACACAGGTACTTAAAAACAAAATTGAGTACTATGTTAACTGTATTTGTATGTCAGTTAATCTGTTTGAATACCATATTATTCAAAGTTTGTTTAAAAGTAATTAAACATTTGTTAATTTTATAATTAGAATAAGATTTGCAAGCTGGGCTTCAAATTTTAAATTTTCTACCTCTGAGACTGTTTTGTTATGCATTATAGTCATTCATAGGAGTAGAGCTCATTTTGACATAATCATACATGCATGGCATATAATTTGCTCCATTTCAGTCCGCTGTGCTTCTTCTTCTTTCTCTCCTTCCCCTTGCTCTACTCTTCTGGTCTTTCTTCTATTTATTTATTGTTTTTCTTAATTGGTGATTTACATATATACATAAAGGTAAAAGTCAATGTGGTAAATTCATACACGTATATAACATAACTTTGTCAATTTCATTCCACATTTCTTCCCATTTCCTATCCCTCCTCCCTCCCCTCAATTCCCTTCCTCCACTTCTCTGATCTCTCCTCAATTTTTATGGGATCTGTCCTTCTTTATCCTCCTGTACTCTAACTTCCATGAAAAAGAGAATACGTTTGACCCTTAACTTTCTGAGTATGGCTTATTATACTTAGTATGATGTTCTCCAGTTCCATCCATTTACCAGAAAATGTTATAATTTTGTTCTTCTTTATGACTGAGTAAAACTCCACTGGATGGAGTTTTGGATAAATACTGAGGAGTGGAATAGGTGGGTCCTATGGTGGTTCCATTCCTATCTTTGGAGGAATCTATGTACTGCTTTCCAAAGCGGTTGTAACAATTTGCAGTTCCACCAATAACCTATGAGTGTACTTTCCCCCCACATTCTCACCAACATTTATTATTATTTGTACTCTTGATGATTACTATTCTAACTAGAGTGGGATGAAACCTCAATATAGTTTTGATTTGCATTTCCCTGATTGCCAGGGATGTTGAACATTTTTTTCATTTATTTGTTAGCCATTTGTTTCTTTTGTCTAATTAGTTCTTTTTTCCATTTATTCTTTGGGTCATTCATTGTTTTGCTGTTAAATTTTTTTATTTCTTTACATATTCTGGATATCAAATCCCTGTCTGAGGAATAGCTTGTAAAGATTTTCTGTTATTCTGCAGTCTCTCTCTTCACACTCTTGATCAATTTCCTTTGCTGTGCAGAACCTTTTTAATTTGCTGCCATCCCACTTATTGATTCTTGGTTTTATTTCTTGAGCTTTAGGGGTATTGTAAGAAAGTCAGTGCCTCTGCCAACATGTTGGAGTGTTGCCCCTATATTTTCTTCTGGTAGTTGCATAGTTTCTGGTCTAATTCCTGCATCTTTGATCCACTTTGATTTGACTTTTGCACAGGGTGAAACTTTAATAAAATGTTAACATTTAAATTAAAAATAAACTTCCAGATAGTTTGCTCAGCAAGACATATGGATGAGTAGGTACCCTGGCTGTGAAAGCAACAGGCTGCGTTTGCACAGAAAGGATCAGGGGGTGCTTGCTCCAGAGCTGCCACCCAGGTGGCACCAGCCTGGGTCAGTGTCCTGGCCTCTCTCCAGTGCTCTCACCCACGAATCGGGAGACCGTATGAGACCACTTATTAAATACCTTCCAACTATAAATTATGCTGCTCCCTGAGGACAAAATAGATTCAAAATGCTGTGGCAGTTGAGAAAAGAAGGACTTGTTTTCAATGCAGAAATCAAGAGTTCACTGGCAGACCTTCAGCAACAGGCTGATTATCAGAATTAATGTATTTATTTTTATTAAGGCTACAGTTTGCAAAAATGATATATTTTTATTTTACAGCTTTATTTGCAGCTTACTTAAAAATGACTCTTTACTATGTATTAGAATAAACTAGCAATAACTCAGATATTCATTTTACAGACTCTACTGATATTATAATATTTCTGTAGGTGATTTCCTATGCCTAAAATTCTCAAAAAGCTAAAAATACCCTCCATTGAAAGGTCAGTGAAATTTGGAGATGAATAGATTCACACTCATCAATATTTCAAACCCTAGCTGGCTATCAACGAGGACTTGGCAAGGTGGCACATTCAGGGAAAGAAATCAGCATTTTATAAGTTTAGTTCAATAATTACTTGCTGTCTGCAGAATATGGACATGTTTTCTCATAATTCTCTGTAAACTAACTAAGCAGAACAGGTCACATGTGCAATATAGAAGAAAATGCCACCAAACTATTGTATCAATGATACTTTGATTTGTCTGGTTGAAGTAATTTGAATAGGTGTTGCCAATTCAAAGTTCTCAATCACACTGAAAATCACTGCCCAGGCACACCACCCACATGTGAGTCAGCCTCACTCTCCCCACATTCCTCTTCCGCCATGTTGGAACCTGAGCACCAGAACAGCCAGAAAAACATGGACACTCAAAATCACAGGGAGTCTGCACATCTCACACGGACAGTCTAAATTTTTAGTGTTTGTTTAATGGAGAATGGGAGAAATCAAATCCTTATTTATTTGTTTCTACAATATACTTCAGGTGTCCAGTGATTTCCTTTTCTTTTGAGGCCTAAAGCTCTAATTCCACATAAATTCAACTGAGCTATGCAGACTTTACTAAAAATATAAATGAAACTAGGAGTTGGTCTATAGCATTTGAAAAACAAACACACCATTAAAAGCATTGCTTTAGTCAGCTTCTTTGCTGCCTTGACTAAAAGACCTGACAAGAACAAAGGAGGAAAAGTTTATTTTGGGGCTCTTGGTTTCAGAGTTTTCAGTTCACAGAAGGCCAGCTCCATTCCTTGGGGCTCCATGTGAGGCAGAACACCACAGCGAAAGGGCATGGTGGAGGAAAGTGGCTCAGTACATCCCATGAGATAGCAGAGAGAGTCTCTACTTGGCAGGGACAAAATAGGTACCCCAAGGCACACCCCCCAATGGCCTATCTCCTCCACCCACACACTACCTGCCTTTAGTTACTGCCTACTTAATTCCTATCAGGGGATTAATGCATTGATTAGGTTAAGGGTCTCAGAACCCAATCATTTCATCTCTAAACTTTCCTGCATTGTCTCACACATCAGCTTTTGGGGGACACCTCACATCAAAACCATAACAAGTATTGTGTCCTAAGCTTCTCTTTCAGTCCCCAGCCATCTTGTCCTGTCTCCTCTGTTTCTTTCTATCCCTCCAAGGCTCATTCTTTGTGTATCCTTTCCTCCCCAGTGCAGATATTCCCCCTTTACCCTCTCCCTCTCCACATCTCCTTTCCTCTCCCTTTCTTAAGAAGAGCAACTTAATTCTATGCCAGCATCAATCTTTATGTTGACACACCCTAACTTCTAAGTTTAATATTGTCTTTAGGGTTTCATTATTAGGGCCAACATTTAAGGACCATGGTAAAATACTGAAAATTCTTATTATCTAGCACTTCTTTAATTTTAGGAATTCTTATAAGTTATAATAAAAATTTAAAAACTATTCATTTCTCATAAAAACTGAAATGTCTATCCCCTCCTACCTTATACCAGTGTTATATTGATGCTATATCCACTCAATACGACTCATTCATTTATTCTCCATAAGTATTTATGGAGTAGTTTTCATCAACTAGTCATTGTTCTAGACACTGAGGATATAGCAATAAACAGTCAATACTCTGCCCTCAAAGGGCTTAACTTGCTAGTCAGGACAAAAAGAAAAAAAAATAATTATACATAACATAAAATGACACTGTTTAATGAAGAAAAAGATGAAGGTTATTTATTAAAAGTTTTCATTTTTTTAAGAGAAAGGGACAGTGAGAGAGAGAGAGAGAGAATCATTTTTATTTAGTTTCGGATGTGGCTTTTGGTTCTTCAAGACTTTATTGTGTATGTGATGCTGGGATCTGAACTCGCATACTTGCCCTAGACAGGCAAGAGCCATAACTGCTGAACCACTGCTCCAGCCCCCATTTTTAAACATCTAAAATAGCAAGAGCTGAAATCATTTTTCATTAGAAGCTTTTCAGGGTACTCAGCATTCTCAAGCATGCTGCTAAGCAACAGATACCAGGACGTTAAAGTCCTGCATCCAGAAAATGCACCTTTATCTGTGGGCTGTGCACACCTTCAGCAAGCCTGTGTTATTGTCAACATTTCAGATATGGGACCCCAGAAATAAGATCAGCTAACTGAAAAGACAATCACTGCTATCATTGCCCTGATGCAATGAAATGTATGAAAACATTTAACCTGACTGTCCTTCCTCAAAATGTATACAAACAATGAACACAGATGTGCACATCTGCTGAGCCTATCTTCAAGCTTGTATCCTAGTAGGTAAAGGACCAAAAACGGCTAAATTTCAATGTGTTTTAATAGATAAAAACTTTGCTTCAGAAAATAATTTTGCATGCCAGCCAGGTGTCCAAATTCTATCAACTTATCTATGCATTTCCATCTTCCACCTATTCCTCTCTCCTTAGCTCCAGAAAGCTACTTTCTACTTCATGGCATGCAGCATATGAAAATCCAAAGAATATATGAAAAGTAGTAGCTCGACACCTAACTGCTACAACAAACTTAAGGTGGTGAGCTCACCAAAGACAGAGCTGGGCCGTGCTTCATTCACATGCTTCCCTAACGCCTAGTTCAGCGCCTGGCACAGGCGTTGTTCAAAGCGTACTTCATGAGAAATTACCTTCCCATGCCATAACAACACCCAAGCCCTGTCACGAGTACCTCACATGTGTCATCTCACTCGGTTATCACAAAACCCACCACCTGGCTGCCATTTTCCTTCTTTGTGGAAGAGCAAACTGAGACATGGATTAAGTTAAGGGTCACATAGCAAAGAAATGACTGAACTGGGAAAAGGAATCCAAATTTTTGTGAAAACATCTATGCTTTTCACCACTAAGCAGAGTCCCTTTGTACAACAGAACCTTTATTTTGCTTTCTTCTCTTCTTCTTCTTCCTGACTTCCTCTCACAGTCATCACAGACAGGAAAAAGGATTATGCAGGCAGATAGTCATTTTTCAAATGAGAAGTATCAGCATCCAGAACAAAATTTTAGGAATTATATGAAATAATGAAAATATCTAACGTGTATGCAAGCTTTTTGCATAGGAAATGAAAGCAAATACAGTTTAAGGAAGACCTAATAAACATTCACATGCACATGTATGTGTATAAACATTTAAAAAGCAATTCCTGCGGCTGGAGCAGTGGCTTGGTGGTTGTGGCGCTTGCCTGGCACAGGAATTTGTGGCTTCAAACTCCAGCACTATGTACACAACATAGTGTCTGAGCAATGAAAGCCACATGAAAAACTAAATAAAGTTGATTCTGTCTTTTTCTCTCTCTCTCTCAGTGTTCCTCTCTCCTAAAAAGAAAGAAAGAAAGAAAGAAAAATAACTCCTGTTTGAAGGAATTTAAACAGGTCTATTAAGAATGAGGTAGACAGGACCTCAAAGGGGATGTGACCCATCCTTCTCAGGTAAGAAGTAAGTGCCAGAGGTGAGCAAAGATGATCCAAGAGGTGAATGACAGAGTGATCAGAAGCCAGGTTCCTGCTCATACTCTCTCTCAATCTCTCTCTCTCTCTCTGTGCATCATGCTGCTCCCAAAAAAGGGTTTCATCAAGAGATGAATGACAAAGGATAACAGAAAAAAACTACCCAGAGAAAAGTTCAATTTGATGAAGAGGACATGTAAGATGCTCTATAAACCATTCCTTGTACCATATAACTGATTCAAAAAGTGGAAAGATCTTTGGCTCAAATGACATCGGACTCTTTCTTCCTCTTTGATTACTTGTGGGACCACACACTCACATTTGTGCACAAACACGCGGCAGCCAGACTCCATAGAACCTTAAGAGACCTGCTGATAGAAACTACGAGTTCCATTCAATAGTAATATTGGTAGATGAACTCTAGTTTTCCAAGAACTGCAAACCTAGGGTCAATTTACTGTTTTCTAATGGAAAAAGTCCAGGGAATAGAAGCATTTTTTTCATTTACTTACCTACTTTGTTTCAATTCTTTCCTTCACATTTATTTTTACTCCTCTAGCAATTACCTGACACTGAACAAAGACGGTAGGAAGAGTCTATTGATTTCAGTGCAGCATTTATAAGGAACAAGTAGATTAAAAAACTGCAGCCTACCTCACTTATTCAATAAATACTGATTGAATTCCTATTAGGTTATCAAACTCTGTTATAGATGCTGGAGGCTAAGCAGTGATCAACAAGGTAAAAATATCTTGGCCTTGCAGGACTTATATGTTGCAGGTATGGGAAGAGACCATGAACAAAATAAATAAAGGAAGATATACAGGATGTTAAAGGGGGACAGTGATATATATATATATATATATATATGTATATATATATATATACATATATATATATATATATATTGCAAAAAAGCAGGGAAGGGAAATAAGAAGCATTTCTGTGTGTGTGGTAAGGGTGCAGGCACAATTATAAATAGAGGGGCTGGGACACAATCATCACTAACATGGGCCAAACCCAAAGTAAGAGCACAAAAGAAGTCATTTGACCTATCCTCTGGTCACCCTTGGACCCCTACACCACATGAGTTACCTACAGCAGCATTACAGTTACCACCAAGTTGGCTGCTTACAGCAATGTACATTCATCTGCTCAGTTTCTGTGGGTCAGACATCCTATCTAGGTCTCTGCTCAGGATTTCACTGGGCTGCCATCAAGTGTCAGCCACATTCTCAACTGGAGGGTTGACTGAAGAAGACTTGCTTCAAGGTTTATGCCAATTGTTGGCAGAAATCACTTCCCAGAAGTTACAAAATTGAAGGAGTCAGGTTTTGTTGCCTTCCTTGGGTTCTAGAAGCATCCATAGTTTCTAGAGGCTGCTCACAGTTCCTTGCTAGGTGAGTTTCTACAACATAGCTGCTTACTTCACCATCTCCCAAGGAGGGTCTTGGCTCTAGACGGCTGAGATGGAGTCTGACTAATGTTAACTTGACTGTGGGAGCCACATTTCATCATGTTTGTCACATTCTGTTGGTTAGAAGCAAGTCAGAGGTCTTGCCTACACTCCAGGGGATGGGCTTATGCAAGAGTGGGAATAACAAAAGTCAGAAATCCCCGGGATCACCTGAGGATCTGTGTCTGCCACAAGTACTAACAGGGACATTATGCACATGCTTGTGAACAGCCTGTGGTCCAGACCTTCCAACATGAGTATGACTCTGAATCACCGGGGCCAATCAGAAGTTCTGATTCGGTAGCCCTTGGGTGAAGCCTGAGTTTGCACTGCTAACAAGTTTCCAGGTGAAGCTGATGGCACTGATCAAGAAGCTGCATTTGGTGCCCTGGTTTCTTAGCCTAGATATTAAAGTTACTCCCACTGCTACACTGAAATCAGCCAGCTCCCAGTCACCTCTCAGGACTAGAAATGGACATTCTGATGACTTGCTCTGCTCTTAGAAAGTTTGCGTAAGTCTGGCAGCACATTGAGGGCTGTTTGGACAGAAAATTATGGAGTCTTAGGTACTCAGGGCATGGTGTTAAAGAGGAAGCACTGCTTCCTACGGACCTAGGTCTCACTCTAAACAAAGACTCAGCTGAAAGAGGGCTAAAGTGGAGTCCTCTAAAACACAAGGGTCAAGAACTGTAAGGGGCAAGATTTCACCTTAAGTTCAAACCAAGAAGTTAGCTGGCCAGTTCCACGAATGCTGACATAAAACAAGACTCCTGGGCCACATACAAAATACAACATATTATTTTTAGCAATAGCTATACCCAGAGCAATATCATTGCACAGCATATGAGCTCCAATTCTAAAAGGCTGAGGTGATGAGGTCCAGATGCTCTGGGAAGATTACAGAAAAGTCACACTAAGTTTAGGAAACCCCAATATATATGGAGGCTGCTAGAAAATCTCAACATCTGCTAACAGTAAATCTGCCCTTAAGAGAAAGTCTCCGTCTTCCAAGCTTACCTTCAGAAACAACCTTGGAAAGATGGTCCAAGGGAAAATGAGCCATAATGCCTTTGCTCTGACCAGGAGTTGTGCAGAAACGTGAGAGACCTGCAGAGAACTGCCTTCCAACAACTGGGGACCAGGTGCCAGGCTGAGGGTAATACTGACCTGACACGTTTGGGTAAAGAAACGAAGAGGGTGAGGAAGCAAACCAGGAAGACATCTGAGGAAGTGTTTTTGAGGTAGAAGGATTAATAAACTTAAAGGCTCTGGGGAGGAAGCAAAGGGAATTAATGAGGAGAATACTGGGAAGTGAGATCAGGGAAATAGTGGGGGAAGGAGGGTGGCAGACCAGGTAGCTTATGTGTATACCACTATGAAGACTTTTTTATTCTGAGTGAACTGAGGAGTAACTCGAGCAGCCTGAAGAGAGGAGAGGTGAGATAAGGTGTGACTGAGCATCACTTTGGTCTCTGTGTCGAGAATACTAGATCAAAGAGAGGCCGGGCCAAGGCAGAAACCAGTTAGGAAAGTCCCACAGTAATCCAGGTGGGAGGAAGGGGGGGCGTAGCCCAAGGCATTATCAGCAGGGGTGTTGGCCTGATGTTCAACTTTAAATACATTCTGCAAGATTTGGTATGACAGACTAGAAATGGGGTACGGTGAGGAGAAAAGACAGCACAAGACCTGGGAGGGGGATTAGACCTGAGCTTTTTTGCTTTGAAATGGAAATGCCATTAACAGAAATGGAATGACTTTGGGAGAACTGGGGCTTTTCTGGAAAGGAGGGAGATGGGTGTTAGACACGTCAAGTTCAAGATGCGTACGAGACATTAATGCAGACATATCAAGTGGTCAGCCTGAAATTGAGGGGTGAGATCCAGACTGGAAAAATAAATTTTGGAAGTGTTAGCATATGGGTCAAATTCAAAACCATGCGTCACAAGAAGGCAGCCAAGAGAACGAACGTGGACAGAAAAGAGAAGCAAGCCAAGGGCTGCCAGGAGATAAGGCTTGTGACGGAGGAAGAAAACAAAGAGTTCTATATCCTGGGAATCAAGAGAACAAAGTGCTTCGTGGACAGAGTGAGCAACTGGGCCAAGCAACACTGATAGGTGAACCAAGATGAGGACTGAGGGCTGAGCGCTGCATTCGTATGGGGCGGGGGTAGGGAAAGCACGTGGACACTAATCTCTGTCACCAAATTCAAAACCAGTCCATGGAACCAGTATGTCTCCAGCTTATCCTTTAGGTCCTATCACATTAAAATGAAACATTTCTTTTCCCTCAGCCTTGAGGAAGGGATAAAAAGTAAATCTGAGGATGGAGGCCAGCTCTGCAGAAGTGGCAAACGGTACTGAGACAGATTAGGAGACAGTGAAATGGCTAGGTGTCAGCACAGAGGGCCCCTCTCCAAGGGCTAGCTGGTAGAGGCAGAGAGTGATTGACAGGGCATGCGCAGGGCCTTCAAATGCAAAAAGACCTTGAGGCTCACCCTTGTCCCAACTAAGAGATGGGGGTGGTTACTGGAGGGTACTAGGAAGTGTTTGCCACCTTTTGTTTTAACCAATGGTGTTCCTGACCAGTCTCAATGCCTGTTTTACATAGATTTTAACCAATAGTGTTGATGCATTTCTCAACGCCTGCTTTGCATGAATGTTAATTATGCTCATACCCAAAATCAATATAATCTCTGGCCTAACCTCCATTCCAGGTGCCCCTCGGCCTTGCGGAGTCTGCTCTTCTTCCTAAACAAATCCCAAATCCTATTCCTTTTACTCCTCCTTTCGTGGTTGTCCATGGATTTTATTTCATTTATTTATTTTTTAAGAGAGAGAGGGACAGTGAGAGACACAAGAAAGAGAGAAACAACTTTATTTAGTTTTTCACATATTTAGTTGCTCCAACACTCAGTTGTGTTCGTGGTGCTGGGGTTTGAACCCGGGTCCTCGTGCTTGCCAGGCAAGTGCCGAAACCACTGAGCCACCGCTCCAGCCCCAGATTTTATTCTTCAAATTCGCGAGACAAGGACCCAGAAGATTGGTGCCGAATTCCTGGGGTGTGTTTCCACACCAAGAGCTGCAAGGCGCCACAGGAAATCCCAGCTCTTGGCTGGGTAGCTGCTAACACTTTTGGGCTGCAGAGACCTGAGGGATCTGCAACTAGCCCAACTTCTCAGTTCTAACTGAGAAGAGCTGCAAACGCCGAAAACGGGCTATTTCAGCTACGGAATTCTGTAGCCAGGCCCTCTTCATTCACCAGCGGGAGCAGAGAATCTGGCCTCATCTCAAAAACCCCGCATCAGTACTTCCTGAGAGGAGAACTCTGGGCATGGATCTAGGCCATCATCTGAGGGGAGAGGGGCCTGAGCCCCTCTCAGTCAGAACACTGGCACCAAGCTCCCTATCTTCCTAAGGTCAGATCTCCACATTGTTATAGCTTTTGTAACTTCACTTGTTGTGAACTCCTCAGTAATCACAAACAAGCATTTAATGGTGAATACCCAAAAGATGGAATGAAGCCGGACATAAATAAGTTCTTACAGTTGCCCTCCAGGAGCAAAGGTTATAAAAAGCTGTTTATGTATCTATTGGTAAGATTCAGGACAGTGTTTGATATCATTGATCTACTTGCTCAGCTCTATTAATGAAGAAAATTACCAACTCTATAATTAAATGAATTTAAGTCAATATAGAAAAAAATATTGTAACACCAATTTTCCTTTCAAATGTATGTCTGAATCCCTTTTCAGATGTATGTTTTAATTCTGTTTATCATTACTCAAACCTTCTCCTTTTGTAAAATATAAGATTTGTTTTTCTAATGTATGTTAGACTTCTTACTTATGAGTCCAGTGCTTTCCTGCCCTGTGGATGCCAAAAGAATTCCTGGAAAGGAGGAACCAAGGTCTAGAGATTTTCTCCTGTATACAAAAGAATCTGCAGAGCGCATGTCACACATCGTATGATGCAATCACCTGCCTTCTGGAGGACCAATAGAAGGCCTCTCACATATTTTGCAGGCAGATTTTTTTTAAACAGCAAAATCACATTTTGAAGAATTCTGAATTTGTGTTACTATTTCCACATATTCTCTAAATTGTCAGAGTAAAAACTCTAAGTACAAATCCTAAGAATATGCTTCCTTCCTTGAGGGCCAAGGTCGTTAAGAATGGGCTATGAGAACCCACGAAACATCTTAAAAATGACTGGAAACATGCCAGATAAACAACAGGTACTTTCCTTGCCAGCAATGCCTTTTATATATCCGGTAAAATATGAGCACACGATGAGAGGCATAAGGCTTCAGGACATGCCATCCCCAAATATACCACTTTGCCTTAAGAATTACTTTTAAGTTGAAGATATTCAAGTTCCTAAAATCCCTTATGTGCCTAAAAACCATATCCTAAAAGAACTCAACTGTCATATATTCCCCTTCCTGGAAGCAATGCTTTCTTCTCTTCTAGGTATTGTTACAAAGCTATCATATCTCCCATCTGTTCTCCTAAGGATCAATTTATCTTTAAAAGTCATCTGCACTTCCAGTCTTGCCCTTTCTTCTCCTCCCTTTCCCAAGTTAGATAAACTGATAAACTCTCAGATCTCGCCACTCTTTGGGCATTCACTTCTTTCTGGTGCAAGCAAAATTTCAAAATAAATAAATCAGTATGCTTTTCCTCTTGTTAATCTAGCTATTGTCCGTTTAATTCACAGGCCTCCAGAGAGTTTACCTAAGAGGGTGGAATGAAAGCTTTTCCTCTCCTATAATGTTTACGAGAGCATTTCAATTCGTAAAACAAACTTTGAAGGTAGCATGGATATCTTGGGACTTCCTGTTGGAGCCCTGGGATATTAAAAAGGAGTAACAGGAGACAAGAATTATGCTTTTATCCTGGCCTGTCCTAACTCTTAAGAAAGGGAAGCCATCTTTCCCGGAGGTCTGTATGTAGAAATGAATCCATTTTGGAAGCCAAGTGTTAGGAAATATTTATAGACAATGTTGTTTTTAGCTCTCATTATTGCTTCTCTCAGCTCACTTGTGTGTAGGGGGGAAAATTAGTAAAAAGAAACCCACAAATATCCAACAGAGACTCTTAATCTGAAGAAATCCCCTTCCACTCCCCTAATCCCAAATTCTTTTTCTTTTGAATGAATCATTTCAGATTACCAGATCTGTGTCAAGGTGCTCCTGCTTTCGATTGACAAAAGAAATTTCTAATTGAAAGAAAAATGCACTTTGTAATTTCCAAGGTGTTGAAGGAGATTCCATATTTTAGATATATGTCAGGAAAAATGTGATTTGGGCAAGATGCAAATAACTGTAGGTAAATTTGAGTATGAGGTATAACAAACACATGCATTTTCAGTGTATGGCATGTTATTTGAATACAGCAAAGTGTCAGATTTTTGCCTTTTGATAACAATACAACATATTGGTGACTAAGGGCATTCTTATGGACTTGTGATTTTATTCTCGGAATTTTACTTCCTCTTCTCCACATCAAAATCCAACATATATAAATGATTCACACTTTGAGAAACTATTCAAAATGCATGACTCCTTAAGGACCCAAAGCTTCCGTTTAATGCATTAAAATATTCTGCTGCCTTCCCTGGTGTCTTAGTGATAACTCCTAATTTAATGCATTCATTTTAAATAAATTACATTCTATTTCATAAACATCCAGTGAAAAGTAAAATTACGTGTTTGAAAAATCCACTTTTTGTGGTCATTTTTTATGTGCCCTTAACTCAGCAAATTTAATAAGTGGCTTCAAGGCGTCTTTGGTATAATTCTAGGAACAACAGCAATGGTGAACATCTGCATACATGGACCAAAAGCCAGGCAGGTGACAGAGACAGAGACCTTCTGATTCACTTGCTACTTTAGACCCTAGAAATTTAACACGGAGATTGCTAGGGCAGCTTTAAGGACAAATCCTCTTGACTTTACCCCCCTCAACAATTTTATTAGGTACATTACCTTTTTGTTGCTTTTTTTCATCACTGGGAAGCCTTCCTGGGGCAAGACTAAATGTCCTGTGAGCAAAGTATAATGTAAGGTAATACAACATTTTCATTTAAATGGAATTTGCAAACAGTTAGGAATAATCCAATATTTATTACTTTACGTCATTCATGGGCTTGTGAGAATTCTCCTGAGTTGAATGTCAGAAAAGAAAAGCTAATAATTGAGTAGGCTGAATAATGAATGACCCCTGACATCAGGTCATAATCTCTAAAACCTGTATTAATTTATATGAAAAAGTGACCTTTACAGATATGATTTAAGGATCTCGAGACCGGAAAATTATTCTGGTTTATCCAGGTGGCCCTAAATGAACTAACAAGTGTTTCTGCAAGTGAAAAGCAGAGGGACACTTGGCACAGACAGAAGACAATGTTCCACGGAGGCAGAGATTGGGTGATGTGACAGAGAGGGCTGGCAGCCACCGGAAACCCAAAAGAGGCAAGGAACAGATTCTTTTGTGGACTCTGGAGGGAGTCTGCCCTGCCAACACCATGACTTTTTCCAGTGAGAGTGATTTGAGACTTCCGTCCTCCAGAAGTGTAAAATTTCTCTTGTTTTTAGCCACTGGGTTTGTGATAATTTGTAATAGCAGCCATAGCTATTAATTTTAATATCTAGAAGTGTTAAAGAGAAGTTTTTCTTTCAACATTAAAGACTTTCGAAAAGGTAAAAATAACAATTACTATGATTCGGAGTAATAAAATATTGAAAGGTAGTTAAAGTATCAGGAAGTTTTTATTTTAAAGGACTGTTACATGTGTCACGAAAATGCTACATTCCTAAACAAATTTCTTTTCCTGAGATGCATTACATACCAAGAAAACTTCATAAACTGAACATATTCTGAATTGAAAATGCCTTTAATCCACCCAACCCACCAACCAGCACAGTTTAGCAGCACAGCTGCTGCCATCATTCCAGGTGATCATGAGGCTATTCAGGAGTTTTGGCTCACTGCCACCACCCAGCATCAGGAGACAGACTGTATTATGGCTTTCCTGGGAAAAGATCAAAATCCAAAATGCAAAGGATGGTTTCTACTGAATGCGTATTTCTCTAACTCCATTGTAAAGTCAAAGAGTCTTAAAATCTTAAGCCAACCCATTTTAAGTCAAGGACTATCTGCATATCAATCACATGAAAGCAAAATTTCCCAATTCCAGTGGAAAGCAACTGGGAATGCATTCCTCTCTGGACTAATTCTATTTTGTCTCCAGCCCTTCTCATTGGACCACTCCACTCATAATCCCACTTCATGTTTCTATCCTACCAACTCCCCAGAATGTCTGTTTTGCTGGAAGTAATCTATTCTTTCACAAAATTAAAGAACATGTTGGCCGAATTTCTTACATGGGAAAGTTTTTGGTTTTGTTTTTTGAGAGAAGGACAGAGAGAGAGAATGAATCAATTTTTATTGGTTTTTTTTTTTAACATGGCTTTCATTGCTCTGACACACAGTTGTGTACACGGGTGCTGGGGTTTGAATCTGTGTACTTGTACATGCTGGGCAAGCCCCTAACCACCAAGCCACCGCTCTAGCCCTGCATGGGAAAGTTTTTAGGACCCACTGATGCATTTGATGAGCTACATGTATAAATAATGTACATATCAGCAGATGCCTGCTTAACTTCACACATCTCTGCTCTAGATTCAGGCAAAAACAGAAAGAGGTCGAAAGATAAACCATCCCCTTTTGAAATAATTAAAAAATAAAATATGCTGAAGGCAGCATCTTATACCTTGGAAATCATAGAACTTTTTCTTCATTTAGTTCTCCCCACCCACAAAAGTTCCATCCATTCATGGAGGTGAGGGGATGAGTACCAAAGGGCAACTGGAGAGGTAAGCACAACCTGAGTTTTATTCTCCTCTAAAAAAAATTATAAGGTTTGGATATAAGCACTCAGAGCAGCAACTTTGCTCTTCATTACACATTTGACCTTAAACAAGGAGTTTAGCTCCTGTGCATGTCTCCTCTATAGATGAAAACGAGAACCGTACCCACCTCTCACCTCTTAGAACAATGCGGACATGAAATGAACCAATGAATAAAAGCATAAAGAAGAGAAACAGGGACATAATAAACAATATGAGCTAATTTAATTATTGCTTACTAAGTCTCAAGTTTTCTTCACTCTCTACATTACCTGGCTTCCTTTCCCACCATTAACAGAGTAATTTTACATTTTATGTGTCACATAACTATCAGAGTAATGTCTGTCCCTTCCTCTAAGTAAATTTTATGAGGCAGAAATCAAGCCCGTTTCTGTCTTCCTAGCACTGTGCTTGGCAAAGTAATGCACTAAAATAAATATTTGCTCATAAGTAAAGCAAACCCTATAAAGCAAACCAGTGACACCAGGGGTTCCTGATCTTTAGTTTCAGACATGGTCAGAACTTTGGTAAACATATTCTATTAACTATAATTCTTCTGCAACCTCATTGATAACAGAGTCACCTGGAAAGCCATGCCCAGGCCCCTGAGATTCTAATTGGGCTGGTATGGGGCCACCCAGGGTGCAGGTAGCTGCATTCTCAGATTCAATTAACTGTGGATCAAATATATGTTTAAAACATTTCTGAGCATGTGCAGACTTTTTCCATTGTCATTATTTCTTAGACAAGACAGTATAACAATTATTTACATGGCATTTACATTGTATTAGGTAATATTACTAATATAGACAATTTAAAATATATGGGAATATTGCATAGGTTATACCTAAACACTACACCACCTTCTATGAGACTACAGCATCCTTGCATTTTGTTCTTTTCTGGGGTTCTTAAACCAATCCCTGTTGAGATCCTGTGACAAATATATTTGAGACTCTCCAAATACTTCTGATCTTCAAGTCAGGTTGGAAATCTCCAGTGATGTTCTGCCTGCCTTAATTTAGGTGTGAAGGTCTCCAAGTAGACCTCTGTCTTTAACTTTAACCAATATCAAAGATTTTTGGCTTGGCCAAGCGTTGGTGAGGCTTCTGGATCTTCCCTAGATCCATCTGTGCACTTTTTTTTCTTTTTCTTTTTTTTTTTTTTTTTGTAAAAATCCAGCTGTAGCAAAGAACTGCTAAATCAGTTTAGTCAGAGACTCCCCATCCTCATACCTCATCCTCCAACATCCCCAGTATTATGTCTGATTACTTTGATCTCGTTTCTGCAAGAATCCTGCAAGAATCCTGTTGGATGTGTTTAGCTCGGATGTTCCCTCACAGTAAACTTCTACCCACGGACTCACACCTGCTCATGCCATATTTGGAGTTGAGTCCAATCTCTGTTCCACACTGATCCCCACAGTTATTTCACTGTCCTTAACAGTCTTCCTTAACGTGCCATAACAAATATCTTTGGATAACTTTCACTCCAACATCGTCCACCCTTGGTTGAATTTTCCTTTCCTATCTATATAACAAGGGAGGAATACTGGAAGCCACAGCTTTCTGATCAGGATCTTGGCTGATGGAACCAAAGAGTATATGGTTCCTGCTGTTCAGACCTTTGTAGTCCGTGGCAAACCTGACGAGTTACTGGGTACTGCCAAACCGCCCTTCTTCAGGACTCTTCTGCCCCTAGAGGGCGCGTGCAGGAGGTCGCGGACCTCTCCTTTTTAAATGGACTTTCATTTACGTTTAAAAACCAGACCTCCCTACAAACTGAAGAAAGGTGGCCAAGACTGTGGTACAGGCTGAACTCCGCAACCCATTCCTTCGGGACGTCGTTCCCGAGGTAGACTCCCGAGTCGATTTTCTTGCTACCTGTCCCTAGCTCCACAGCTGCCCACTTCTACCCCTTTCCACCCAGCGTTTATTTCCACTCTCCGACGATTCAACAGGATTTTCCCAACCCTGGTTCAAGTGTGACCCTAAGATATTGAGTCAACGTTCCTGAAGGTGAAGTTGGCTCCGCCAACCCGCGGCCCCGGCAGGGCGCAGAGCGGGCGGCCAATTTCGGCCTGGGGCCCTGAGCGGCAGCCCAAGCAGAGATCGCTCCCCTATCTCAGGAACCCAAGGCACACGTGTCCATCTGCTGGAAGTCAGGGGGGTGGTGACGCTCACTCCCGCTGAAGGCCGATCCCCACGCGGGAAGCCCCTATCTCGCCGCACGCCCCGCTCAATTTGGGAGTCCCAGGACAAGAGCCCACGGCGGTGCGGACAGCAGCCGCGCTCCCTCGCCACCCCCAGGAGAAGAAAAGAAACGGAACGCAGGTCCCGCACCCTACACAACAGGTCCTTGGAGCACCCGCCAGGTTGAGGAAATGAGGGGAGACTGGCTGCGGAAAGAAGTAGAGCATTCCAGGATAGCATTTCCTGCCGACTCTCTGATCCCCAGCCCCCTCCCAGATCCCCAGCCCCACAGCAAACCCTGAGTTTGGCAAGCAAGCATTATCCCGAGGGCGCGCGTAGGAGCCGAGTTCCGGACACGTAGGATGGCACCAAACCATTCCGTCCGATGGCAAAGTTAGATGATGCTGAGAAGTCACCTTCAAGTGAATCCTAGGAACTGACCCTCAGGGACGATCGGCCACCACTCACCTTGTGCCTGCGCCTCCATGGTGGCTGACTTGGAACTGAGCGGCGGCAGGATCGCCTGGCGCTTCGCAGAGCAGATGCAGCGGTGCAGAGCTCGGAACGCAGCTGGTCCAGTCGCTCGCGCCCTCTCCAGGCGCTAGAGTAGAGCGCTACGTGAAGTGGGTGGGAGAACTGCAGGCGGCCACCACTGGCCGCTTCTGGTTACCTCCGCCCCTTCCAGTCCACCTGGTCCAAACCACGTTGCAAAGAGCTCGCGGTTCGGCGCCACCTGCCGGACAAGCTGCACAGCTGGCTGAAGGCGTCCACTTCTTAGGCTTCAAAGTGCCTGATTCAAATCAAGCTGGTGCAGAGCTGTACTAAGGTCAAAACCCTGGGAGAAAGGAGGGGAGTGTGGGCTTACAATACTGAATCATTGATCCAAGCAGAGATACAAAGATAATGCAAGCCTTGGATTCAACATTTTTTTGTAAGGGGTTGGGGATTTAGCTCAGTGGCAGAGCGCTTGCCTAGCATGCGCAAGGTCCTGAGTTCGATCCTCAGCCCTGAAAAATTAAAAAAAAAAAAAAAATATATATATATATATAGGCAACTAATGAATATATAACTTTGTTTTATGTGTATTTTTGTTTAAAGACATCTTACTTAATGTATGTCACTGATTTGTTAACACTGAGCACACAGGCAACAGCCCTGGAACTGGAACTGGGACAAAGTATATTAGGTTTATGTAATTAATATATATATAGATACATATTTCTCTCAGAGGCATGTCACAATCTTCCTACGCTTAAGAACACTAGACTGCACTTCAGCACTCTGTATGGGTGCCATTAAAACAGTAAAACCACAAAATAAACAAGGAAACTCTCAAAATGGTCTATTTAAAGGCCAGGGAAGTGGGCACTTGTTTATGACAGCAGAACTGAAGCAAGCAGACTGAGCAATTTTGTGCAATCTCAGGGGAAACTTATTCATTTGGGGGGGACCTTTGTCCGTGACTCCAATTTACAGTGAAACTGCTGGAAGTATTGACTTTGGTGAGAAAAAGTTTAGTGAGAAAGGAAATTCACGAATAGAATCTGCATAGAGTAAGCATTGACTGTATGAATTTATTTTCTAATATAGTAACAGTAGATTGTCCTTCTAGGTTGATGAGGCACTCAGATTTTCAGAGAAGACTAGAACTCCACAGTCCTTTTCAAGGCTGTCTGACATGTGATTAGAAAGCTTGGACAGAAATTAGAATTGTCAGCTGATGTCTCCCCTCCACAGCTCTTCAGCTGTTTATTACAAATCTTCCTTCTTAACATCTACACAAAGTTCATCTATAAAGCACAATGTAGTCTTTATTTTCATTGGACCTTGAGTAGTTTGCCATCTAGGGAGTTGCTATTCTCTTTCTCTCTTAAAATAGATAAAGGCCAGCATGGTTGTACCTGGGTATTGTGTTTCACCTCCTATGAGTCCTGCCAAAGAGCCTTGTACAGATTCATCTCTGAAAAGATTTACTGAGCAAACAATTAACCAGAAGGTTATATTTTATCCATGCTCAAGTTATTCTCAAAGAATAGACTAATAAACATTAATAGGCTCTTACACTTTTGCTTGAAAGAAAGAATACTGAGGTTTTTCTGATACATGTACAAACACGTCAGTGGTGTTTTGTGTAGAACCCCAAGCACATGTCTTATAAATAACTTTTGGTGATAGTGACCAGGCATACATTAAGTAAGAACTGAGTGATTTAATCACTTTTAGAGTCTATTCAGTTGTTCTGGTCTTCTTAACCCTGGAAATTAAACACCAGGTTAGGGTTGACTCCCAGCTGTTAAAATAACCTAAAAATAGATAATGACTTTCCAGCTTGAGTCATTAAATCTTCATCTACACTATGACTCATTTTTCTGATTGATAAAATTTAATGTTTTATCATGTTCATAATCATAAAATATAAGTATTCATTCAGAAATAGTTATTGAACATCTTCTGTGATCTGTGACTGTGCTAGATTCTGAGGATACAAAAGAAGGACATAATTTCTAATTTTTTTTCCTTTTACCTTTCATGATCTGTTGAGAAGTAGGGATAAACAGATTCTTTAGAAAGCAGTGCTTTGTGGTAAGTGCTGTGCCTGAGCTAAGCCTGGCATCCTGTGTGCTCAGAGGGTGGCCTCTGTCCTCAGATTGGTAAGAGGAGATAAAGGAAGAGTGCTTTGCTGTAGCTGAAACTCAAAGGATGAAGAAATTATCCAGGTAAGTTGTATTAGCCCCTAAAGAAGTACTTTAGACAAGGGGGAGTGTTATTGAAGAGTTCATATTTTATATCCTTTCTTTTCCTTGTTGCTTGTAATGGTGAATTTCCTTACCTTCTTCAAGCTTAATCAAACAGCCAGCCATCTTCTCCCTCCTGTTCATCATCCTTACAGTTAGCTGCTCTAGGTGGAAGACGGTGGGTAGGTATGGAACTGGGTCAATAAATTCTGGATCATTAAGAAGATGATTTTTCTGCAGAGATGAGATGCAATGGACATCTTCAATATCCAAATGGATGGTGTAACCAAAGAGTCCTAGCTGCAGGACTCTCATAATATACTGTGCCAGGGGTATCCATGGGAAGTGGGCATGACATAGAAATGGAAGGAGTCAGAGTCAGAAGAACAGGTAAAGTGCACAGCTCTGACCTGTGAACCTTACTAATACACAGAAGAAGAATAAGGGACTTGGTGCTCCATTAGATTCCCATTAGCAAATTTTTCAACCTGTCTGTGCCTAGCATTCTGCATTTTGTGGCAGAATGTAACATGAGGTATTCATTGATGGGCTCATTCCCTCACATCCCATTGGGCATCCATGTTTCTGAAGCACCGGGTGCCTAGCTCCTTTGTGCGTGAGCACCAGAAAAGGGGCTTTGTGATATTCCTAGTAATTGGGCTTCATCCGCAACAAATACTAATTTAATTTATTTTTTTATTAGTTGAATATGGAGTTACAATTGAGGGGTAATCATTATCAAACAATCAAGAACAAATGTATGTTTACATAGTTAGCCAAGGCTGATGCCATGTCATGGATGCCCCCTTGGGTTCCCCATGGTTCTGTTTCTCCCAAAAGCACCCCTGTGTTAAACGAACTTCTCATGGAGATCAGAGATCTCCTTTGGAGTTGATTCCCTCATATTCCCTCCCTCCAGTCTCATAGATATCCTTCTTAATCTCTCCCCGCTCTCTGTCACCCTCCCTATGTCTCCAGGTATCTAGGCAATGATCCCCCTGTTTGTGTAAAAATTCATACATTTTGAGGTTATTATTAGCTTAGCCATCTAACGTACTCTTTCCAGATGTATTCTAGCTTCCACAAACGAGAGAAAACATTCAGCCCTTGAGTCTCTGAGATTGGGATACTTCACTTAGCATAATTTTTTCCATCTCCATCCATTTGGCTTCAAAAGCCATAATATCATCTTCTCTAATGGCCAAGAAGTATTCCATTCTATATATGTACCGAAGTTTTTGTATCCACTCACCAAGTGAGGGGCATCTGGGTTGGTTCCATAGTCTAATTTAATTTATTTTTGAGAGCCCTCTAAGTAATATTGATGTGCTTCCAAGACTGAGAATGATTATTTTAGAAACTGTCCACAGAAAAGATGAAAGGTACTAAATTCCTGACTTTTAAATTTAAAAGTTGCCACCCAGGCAAACATAAATAAAGAAAAAAGAAATGTGATCAGGCTCAGCAAGTATCTTTGACCCTAAGTCCAAGGAAGTTGGAAAGGGAGAAGAAGCTGGAGAAGGCATAGCAGTTTGAAGGAGAGCTTAGACCTGGGTCTCTCTGTGTCCTCACTCCCAAACCCCACAGAAGCAAAGAGGGCCTGGCTTGGACAGTCCTATTGGAAGCTGATTCCCAGATAATTTTGAGAAATATGTGAGAGACAGAGCGCGGCTTGTCACTTTGATTTTCACACCCTTTCATATGGTTTAGGAAAACTTCTAGGAGCTCCTTCAGTGCCCACATGGGGTGTGGGTGTTAGAGTAGAGAAAACCTGCTAGAGAGCCTAGAACATCCCTGGGGAGGCTGGAGGAAGAAAGGCAATGTTATGCCCAAGTCTCGAGTCCCCAAAGTCCACCAAGGAGCCGAATCCGATGCAAACACACGAGAGTCGTTTAATGCAGACTCGAGTCTGAGCTCTCTCCATCATGTACATGGCTGCAGCGGGTCCAGAGAGAGCGCCGAGCCCAATTCAGCGATACTTTTATAGGTTTTCACGGTGAAGCGGGAAATTCAAACAAAGCAGAATACACGATTGGTTGATCTTCTAACATATATGATATATTTCTATCAGCCATGTTACCCTTTGTCTCGGACTTCTACCATATATAGTTGGTATGTTAGGAATTGGCTTGTCAGCTCCTGATTGGCTATTTGCTAAGGGTCAGTTCATCTGGCGGTATGAAACGTGGTTCGTTGTTCTTCGTTCTTAGCAAACAAGAATTTAGGGCTACTTCAAATACTATTAAAAAATGAGGCCTCTAATGACTACAACATGGTAAAATTGCTATACACTTTCTTTCAGCAGCAGTTGACCAAGCCCCTGCTCTGTCCCATCTCGCACTCTCCCGCACTCTCTCACACTCCCTCCTCTCACCCGCTCCCTAAGGTGTGCTCAAGCCACCCCTCTGCTCTTCACTCACTCTCAGCAGAATCACCCGAGGAGGGGGGGGGCACTGCACTAGGAGGGGCAGGCAATGTCCAGTTCACCTCTGCCCAGCCAGAGGACTCCC